>VDFB02003017.1:0-68317 GCA_007258455.2 Sequoia sempervirens
TATATGTATCTAAAGTTAGATGCACCTCTTTGGTTATTACTTCTTTCAGCCTCAAAAAATAATTCTAAGAATGGTAGGTTGTATATTAAGTGTAATATGAAACATTGATATAATATTTGAACATAGTGGTAGATAATGTATGTTCTTGCTCAGGGGGTTTGGTGAGAGCCTATGAGTCTGCATGACCCAATATGGTAAGGTGGAGGGCAGGCCTTCTTTTGTTGTGTTTCATTTTATATTTCCTATATACAAATGTGTATGTTTATGAGATTAGATGCATACAACATTCATATGTATGATACACTGTATATTAATTATGATATTAAACATTGGTCTCAGCATTGATTATCATGCTAGACAATTTATCTTCTTGCTCAGGGGTTTTTTGAGAGTTGTCAAGGATCCATGACGCAATATGGTAGGGTCAAGAGCAAGCCTTCTTTTAGTGTGTTTCATTTTATTTTCCTTATGTGCAAATATATTTCTATGTGAAATTATATGCATCTAACATTCATATATAGTCCAAATGTACATTCCTTTCCCACAAAAATTAATTGCTACTTGGCACGGCTTGGCCCTCTATCCATTCATCCAAAAATTGCTAGACATTGATCTTAGCATTGATTATCATGCTATACAATTTATCTTCTTGCTCAGGGGTTTGTTGAGAGCCCTCAAGGCTCCATGACGCAATATGGTAGGGTGGAGAGCAAGCCTTCTTTAAGTGTGTTTCATTTTAGGCTTGGCGCTTCAACATTAATTGATGTATGATTTCCATATAGTGGGAATGGTTTGGTGATGGTTGTAATAACACCTGCCATTTAAAACTTGAGAGAACATGGTCAAGCAATAAAACAGTTTGCGCAATTTTTGATAAGTCGTTGTTGGTTGTCATTCTCTGGATTTACCTACTATAAGAGCTTTGAGCCACCACAGTGACCTTCATATTATTTTCCCTATGTGTAGATATGTATTTATGTGACATTAGATGTAGGCAACATTCATATATACCCCTTCACATATTTATTCTTTTGGGATTGCCAATTTAATCCACTTTTCTGATTGGGAGCCGCTTATGTATATTGTCTACATCTAATTCCACATGCATACATTTCTACACATACTTTTTGGGTGTATATATATGCAAGCAATAGATTTCTACATATGCATCCAAACCGATATATATTTATATGAAGTTAGATGCACCTCTTTGGTTATTACTTCTTTCAGCCTCAAAAATCAATTCTAAGAATGGTAGGTTGTATATTAAGTGTAATATGAAATATTGATCTAATAATTGAACACAGTGATAGATAATGTATGTTCTTGCTCAGGGGGTTTGGTGAGAGCTTATGATTCTGCATGACCCAATATGGTAAGGTGGAGAGTAGGCCTTCTTTTGTTGTGTTTCATTTTATATTTCCTATGTGCAAATGTGTATGTTTCTAAGATTAGATGCAGACAACATTCATATGTATGATACGTTGTATATTAAGTCTGATATTAAACATTGATCTCAACATTGATTATCGTGCTAGACAATTCATCTTCTTGCTCAGGGGTTTGTTGAGAGCCTTCAAGGCTCCATGATGCAATATGGTAGGGTGGAGAGCAAGCCTTCTTTTAGTGTGTTTCATTTTATTTTCCCTATGTGTAGATATGTTTCTATGTGAAATTAGATGTAGCCAACATTCCTATATAGTCCAAATGTACATTCCTTTCCCACAAAAATTAATAGCTACTTGGCATGGCTTGGCCCTCTGTCCATTCATCCAAAAATTGCTATACATTGATCTCGGCATTGATTATAGTGCTAGACAATTTATCTTCTTGCTCAGGGGTTTGTTGAGAGCACTCGAGGCTCCGTGACACAATATGGTAGGGTGGAGAGCAAGCCTTTTTTTAGTGTGTTTCATTTTATTTTTCCTATCTGCAGATATGTTTCTATGTGAAATTAGATGCAAAAAACATTCATATATGGTCCAAATGTACATTCCTTTCCCACAAAAATTAATTGCTACTACGCACGGCTTGCCCCTATGTCCATTCATCCAAAAATTGGAAAAAAAATTGATAGAAGAATGGGTATATATGTTTCAATTGACAGTTGTAGTTTTCTTGTTCGAGAGCAGCATTGTACATTTATTCAAATTGCTATTGTTAACTGAAACATGTTGTACCTATTCTTGTGTGAAGTAATTGTCCTGGGCCTACAATTTCCAAGTTGTTTTTGTGAAGAAAAAAAGAAAAAAAACATCCAAACATATGTGAAATTAGATGCAGCCAACATTCATGTATAGTACTGCTTATTATGCATACACTGAATGCAACACACACACACACACACACACACACACACACACACACACACACACACACACACACACATATATATATATACTTACAAAAAAAAATCTATACTGATATATATGTATCTGAAGTTACATACACTTTTTGAGGCAAGATGCTCTATTTTATAGTCTTCAACAAAAAAAAGTTTATATGTGCACATGTATATCTCTTTAGTTGCACGGTTTCTCTTTAAGTTGGTGTTTGCAAGATGCTCTATTTTATAGCCTTCAACCAAAAAATGTTTATATGTGGACATGTGTATATATGAAATTGGTTACAGACAACATCCATATATATACATCTTTCAAAGTTTTGCTTTCCTTGCTTCATGTCTGTCACCCCCATATGCACATGTGTTTAGAAATATTCCTCTTGGTTCTTCTCATCCATCATGCTACTAAAAAATTGTGACTTTTTGACTTGGATTAATCTCTTTAGCTGCATTGTTGCTCTTTAAGTTGGTGTTTGCAAGCATTTTATTGTCTGTCATATTATGGTTCTAGGCTCTTCAAACGTGTTCAAGTTCCAGTCCTACATCAAGTGTGGAAAAAAAAATCCAACAAAACACCAAAGAATCCAACTCTATTATGCGTAGCATAGAGACTACATCTAAAAAAATTGTCGGCCCAAATACTTGCAACAAACACCCACACTAGCTCGTCCTTCCTTGGCTAATTTTTAGAATGATAGCATGTATATTAAGTGTAATATGAAACATTGATCTCACCATTAATTGTAGTGGTGGATAATTTATTTTTTTACTTGGGGGTTTGGTGAGAGCCTATGAGGCTCCATGACCCAATATGGTAGGGTGGAGAGCAGGCCTTCTTTTGTTGTGTTTCATTTTATTTTCCCTATGTGCAGATATGTACATATATATATATATATATATATATATATAAGTTTGCATCTATCTATATATGTATATTGTCTACATCTAATCCGACATACATACATTTCTACACATACTTTTTGTGTTTTTATATACCCAAGCAATAGATATCTACATATGAAACCAAAGCATGCAATGCAGATATATGTAGTTGCAAATCAAAATCTATACCGATATATATGTACCTAGAGTTAGATGCACCTTTTTACTTTTAATTTCTTTCAGCATCAAAAAGCAATTCTTATAATGAGAGGCTATATATTAGCTATAATATGAAACATTGATCAAACCATTGATACATCCAACGCATGCAATGCATATATATGCAATTGAAAAAAAATACTAATATATAGCTATCTGAAGTTAGATGCACCTTTTTAGTTATTATTTCTTTGAGCCTCAAAAAGGAATTCTTAGAATAATAGGCTATATATTAAGTGTCATATGGAACTTTCATCTAACCATTGAACACAGTGGAGAGCAAGAAAACTTGAAAAAAATATTCATTTCCCACAAAAAAAATTGCCATTTATGGTTTGCTCTTTTATAACCATTGCATATTGTGGTTTATGTGATTATGGAGGACAACCATAGACTGTTGTCATGTGCTTGTGAGAGGAAAAATAATTTATTGGTTGCATCACATTGTTTATCCCTTTTGCATCAATATACTCAACCTGCAAAGCAACCCGTATTTTCCAAAAGTGTTAGAGGAAAAACACACACAATCCTTATCACCATGACAATCCTCCACAAAACTCCAATCATTCCTCAAAGCTCTCATGGCAGGTAAACCCAAAGAATTACACCCAACAATGCCTTATCAAAAATTGGAAAGTGTTATTACAACCATCGCCAAACCATCGCCACTATACGGAAAGCATACATCAATTAATGTTGAAGTTCCAAGCCCTCCCAACAGGCATTCAATTTCACTGGCCTTCTCTATCGATGTGGCAAGTGCATTTATTTTTTCATTTATTTTTAATTAAGTCGATGAATAATTAAATTAAAAAATGTTGATGTGCGAAGCCCTACTAGGATGAGCATACTGAATGACATGCCATGTAATTCATAAACATGAAACTATTTTTTCCTAATGAGCATGTTGCTTTTGCAGACAAAAATCTACATAACTATAATCATGGGATATGCAGTTCATTGGTTAAATATTTGTGAAACATGTATTGCATTTAAGATTGCGAGGATGAAGAAATACAAGAGCTATTTTGACTTGCAGAGAATGCAGGGAAATGCTACAAAATTTGTGGCATTTGTCATGACTCAAAAATTCATGGAATTTGCCAAGAAATTACAAGTCATGTTGTTTGCCATGGATTTTGTAGCATTTCTAACTGCATGCACTAGAGGGCAACAATGTTTTGATGCATGTGCCTTGAATTTTTCACATGATAATTATGTGCATTATATGTTGCGTATACGTCTACTTTAGCATTGGTGCTCCAAAAAATATGTTCATCGCTCCCAACTATATAATGTTCGCATATCAATAAAAAGATTAGATGAACCAATTGTAAATATTAAATATGGTAGGGTGGAGAGCAGGCCTTCTTTTGTTGTGTTTCATTTTATATTTCCTATGTGGACATGTGTATGTTTGTGAGATTAGATGTAGACAACATTCATATTAATGATAGGCTATATATTGAGTGTAATATTAAACATGCATCTCAGCATTGATTATAGTGCTAGACGATTTATCTTCTTACTTGGGGGTTTGTTGAGAGCCCTCAAGGCTCCATGACACAATATGGTAGGGTGGAGAGAAAGCCTTCTTTTAGTGTGTTTGATTTTATTTTCTTTTCCCTTTTTCCCAATGTCTGTCACATCAAAACAACTTTTGTTCTTCATCCTGCTCTTCCTTGACCATTTAAAACTTCAAAAAACATATGTGTTTCCCACAAAATAAATTGTCATTTACGATTTTCTCTTTTATAACCATTGCAGATTGTGGTTTATGTGATTATGGAGGTCAACCACACACCGTTTCCATGTGCTTGTTAGAGGGAGAATAATTTGTTGGTTGCATCACATTGCTTATCCCTAAAAGCACATGTCAATGGTGTATGTTGCTCCATTCAACAAAACCATTTTCAATGTTATGGTTGGCTTGGTTTTCATGTTGTACATGTCTACATTTTTTTGCTTTCTGGTTATTGCTTCTTATATGTACCCATGTTTGCTGAATAGACTCCTACATATGCATCCAAGTCATGCAATGCCTATATATGTACTTGAAAAACAAAATCTATACTGATATATAGGTATCTGAAGTTAGATGCACCTTTTTAGTTATTATTTCTTTGAGCCTCAAAAAAGAATTGTTAGAATGATAGAATAAAATCTATACTGATATATAGGTATCTGAAGTTATATGCACTTTTTTAGTTATTATTTCTTTGATCCTCAAAAAGGAGTTGTTAGAATGATAGGTTGTATATTAATTGTAATAAGAAACATTGGTTTCACCATTGATCAGAGTTATGGAGAATGTATGTTCTTTCTCGAGGGTTTGGTGAGAGCTCATGAGGCTCCATGACCCAATAAGGTAGGGTGGAGAGCAGGCCTTCTTTTGTTGTGTTTCATTTTATATTTCCTATGTGCACGTGTATGTTTGTGAGATTAGATGCAAAAAACATTCATATGTATGATAGGTTGTATATTAAGTGTAATATTAAACATTGATCTCAGCATTGATTATAGTGCCAAACAATTTATCTTCTTGCTCAGGGGTTTGTTGAGAGCCCTCAAGGCTCCATGACGCAATATGGTAGGGTGGAGAACAAGCCTTCTTTTAATGTGTTTGATTTTATTTTCCCTATGTACAGATATCTATCTATGTCAAATTAAATGCAATCAACATTTATATATAGTCTTGCCTATTATGCATGCAAGAGATGCAATGCATATATATACTTACGAAACAAAATATATCAAAATATATGTTTCTCAAATTAGATGCATTTTTTTGCAGCTTTTGTTGGTTGGACATCTATTTTCTTTTCCCTTTTTCCCAATGTCTGTCACATCAAAACAACCTTTATTCTTGATCCTGTTGCTTTGTTGCTTATAGAAGTGGTTATACATTGAGACAACATGCTCTTTTTTTTAATCTTTTACCAAAAAAATTTATATGTAGACATGTATGTATGTGAAATTAGTTACAAACAACATTCATATACATCTGCATTTAAAATTATTGATATATATATATATATATATATATATACATCTCTGCAAATTCTGCTCTCCTTACTTCTTTTCCATCACACCCATATGCACTTGTGTTTAGAACTTCTTCTCCTGGTTCTTGTCATCCATCATGCTACTAAACAATTGTGATGTTTTGAGTTGGCTCAATCTCTTTAGCTATACCATTGTTATTTGAGTTGGTGCTTACAAGCACTTTATTGTTTTCCCCATATTATGGTTGTAGGCTCCTCAACCCTGTTCAAGTTCCAATCCTACATCAAGTGTGGGCCCAAAAAAGGCAGAAAAACACCAAGGAAACCAACTCTATTATGTGCAACATAGAGACCATATATGTGCAAGTCGTCGCACCATATACTTGGAAAAAAGAGTTGTCATAGTTTGTCCTTTCTTGGCCCCGCCTAATCAAGAGACCACACTACAATTGCTATCAAGCTTGTTAGAAGCACATGACCCTTCACAGCTTGCACATAACCTTCCCAGTGAAGGTGCCTCGACAGTGGGTGGTTGTGAATCTCAATACAACCTTGTCGGGCATGGCTTGGAACATGCGCCATCCACCCATCACTATTTTAAAAGTATGTTTGGAGATCCTTTTTGTGTTGCAATGTATTCCTTCCACTTGTGCATTGATGTTTTGTCTAATTTGAAAGTTTGTAGTGTTTTCAAGGAAAGCTACGTTGGCATGAAAGTGCAAACATCCAACCCGGACCGTTTTCTAGCGTTGTGATTCTGAAAAGGGCGTTCACTGATTCAATTCAATGAACAAGATGGACCCAGGACCACAACCTCCTATCCTTACAAAGATGACTCAAGTTGAAGAAATGCTTGTAGCTAGAGTTGCTCTAGTTTTGCAAGTGACCCATGCTAGAGGAAGCCAATACAAATATAGTGGCCATACTATAAGCTTCCCTCAATACATCACAGTCATTGCAACTTTGTTTCCACATCGCCTACATGATATTGAAGTGGTCATTGTTCGAAGAACTAGAATTTAGGGAAAAAAATATGATTGCTATGTTGACAAACATAATGTCATGGCTGCATTGATATAAAAAATTGAAAATGATCCATACTCTAGTAATATTGAAATTTATTGTGATGCTTTAAATTTGTTGCCAGCTACAAGTACTGACATCTCCAATATTTGCACACAATGAAAGAACCAGTAGAGAACATAGCTAAACCAATAGCAACTTCTGAAATTGTTGTTGATGAGGAAGCTGAGCTTGAGGACTTATCATCATTTATTCCTTTGTTGCCTAACCCTCCTTGGGAATTGCAGACAATTAGAGAAGCTTTGCAGATTGAAGACATTAGTCAAGATATTTTTCCTTGGCCTAAGATAAATTCTAACCCTATCAATGAATACAATACAGAAGAATTATTAAGCAAGGATTTTCCAACATTGTTCTTCACTAGAAAAATGATGCCCCTATAGTTGAGAAGCATATAGATTCACTTACATGAATATGCATTGCACTTGATGAGATACTGTGATAATAGATTTGGGAGGCATGTCATATTTAGATATTACCTTTACAATTTAATAATGAGGCATCGAAGCCAACAATCGGCTTCCGTCTTCATGAAAAAAAACTTGGAAGAGAGGATCCCAAAGTCTATCACTGCATTGTAATAAATGCTTCGAAATGCACCAGACACCCATATTGCAAACTAGCTCATTCACTTTGGTGCATCCTTGAGAGGGGTGCAGTCATATTGGGGCAAGTTTTGTCAAGAACTCACTGCAATGATCCACCAGCTTGGGACACCGACTCTTTTTTTCACTTTGAGCTCCGCAAACACAAAATGGCCTGATTTGCACAAGGTCCTTGATCTTGGTGCTTAGTAGCATGTGCCATAGTCCCGAAGATGCTTCATAGACAATGTTGTCTAGAACCTACATGTAACGGCCTTGTACATCCACTTGTGGTTTACCATTTTTTGTGAGGAGGTTCTTGAGAGGATTTTACATACAAAGGATTATTGGTATAGGTATGAGTGGTGGCACTGTGGATCAGCACATGTCCATGGTTTCTTGTGGCTTCCAGGTGCCCCGAATATGGACATGCTTGACTGGTCCAACCCACACAAAGTTCAGTAGGCAAAAAGCTTCTTTGATCTCTATGTTTCAGCTTGGAATCCTCATTTCCCAGAACAACTAATATCAAGAGTCCACCACTCTTCCCTGGAGGACCTGTGTTTGCTTGACACTTCGCAAATTGCTTGCATGGACCCAATGGTGGATTATGAACAGCTGGTGAACACGATGCAAAGGCATACTAAATGTATTTAGTACACATGTCTTAGGAAAAAAGGCCAGCAATTACAATGTCACTACAAAGCTCCATGGAATGCACAACCATCGTCGACATGGGAAATTTACAATGAATCAAACAAATCCTACAAGCCAGCAAGAAATGATGAGCACCTTAATATCCACAACCCTAAGATTCTTGCAATCTAGTGAGCAAACGTTGATTGCCAGCCAGTCTTGTCAAGACAAATTGTGCTAAACTACATTTCCAAATATGCATCAAAGTCTGAAAATAATTCTAAAAGCTATATTGATATCTTGTAGAGGCTTCCAAATACAAATTCATTTGGGGATAAATCGTTGCTTTCCTAACAAAAGTTCATGATGAACTTGGTTGTAGATTGTGACATTGGTGCACAAGAAACATGCCATATGCTGCAAAAGATGCCCTTGTCATGTCAAGACGACATTTCCTATCTTTGATTATGAGTAGGAAAACCTTGTACCATTTGAAAATAGTTGATAATGGTGAAGATCTTGTAAGTATTTATATTCATTGTTATATGCAAAGACTAGTTGACATGGACACTATATCCCTTATTCAATCTACACAATTGTACACCCATCAAAAAAATTGTAAAGGTGGGGCCTGGCGCTTGCGACCACACCCTGTTGTGATCATTGTTTACTTGCTATTCAAGTCTAACCCTCATGAGAATTGTGATATGTTTGAAACATTTTGCTGGTCAGAATTTCTCCTATACAATCCATTTCAAAATTTTGAAGCAAATAAAGGTTTCACCAAAGATAGTATAACACACAACTGGAGGTTATTCCATGTTGTTGGCTATCACCCTTGGCATGTCAATAGAGTTATTGCTCCCCCCACCAATCAAAAAGAAGGTGATAGTGATACCAACAACACCCAGTCTCTGCCTCCTGTAGATGAATACGAATGAGAATTGCTTTCTCGCCTCAGTGCTACAAACAATGTCTACTTGGACCAGTTGCAGCTATTAGGTAGGAGGGACTTTGATTTAAATCACATGTGGGACACACACAATGTTCTTGATATTCTACATAGCGTTGTTGTAGAGTTCATCTCAACAAGTAAATTGCATACAGCTGAAGATAGTCTTTGCCCACCTGCTACACCTACACTTTGTCATCAGTTATTGCCTAAGCAAGAGCTTGCTCTAAATATTATTAAACAACACCACCTTGGCCCATCTTCATCATCACCATTGTGTATGATTATTCAAGGTACTACAGGTACAGGTAAATCATTTCTTATAGACAACATCCAAAGAACACTAAATACATCACCAAATTGGAGAATGAATCCTTTCCTTGCTTTGGCACCAACGGGGGTGGCCGCTTACAATATACGTGCCTCTACAGTGCATACAACTCTTCAAATACCAATTAGAGATATGAATCCATTGCAAGGATAGCCATTGACCATATTTCAAGAGGACTTTAAACACATTAAGTACATCTTAATTGATGAAATGAGCTTCTTGGGACCCAAGTTGTTACTCAAAATAGATAGTCAGTTATGGCAAGCATTTCCTGCTAGACATATGCAACCATTTGGTGGTGCCTCTATTATACTTGTGGGTGACCTCGCACAGTTGTTCCCTATTTTGGACAGGCCTATCTACACTTCTTTCTCCAAAGCCTTGGCTCTTTGGCACACTTTTAATGTTGTTGTCACACTCAACACAGTCTTCTGCCAACATGGACAGTCTGATGCATAACAAGAGTTTTGTACACTCCTTTTGAATATTCAAAATACTCAGGCATCTCAAGTTGATTGGAAAACTCTTATGAATCGAACAAACGCCATGCTTTCATCTCAACAAAACCAAGATTTTGACGCAACTATTCACTTATTCCCAACAAATAGCTTGGTCACCTTGCACAATAGAAAAATGCTTAAATAGTTAAATGTTCCCATTGTAATCGGTATTGTTGAAACTACTTAGCAAAACACACTTGATTATGGCAATGATGAGCAAATTCAAGCAGAGCTCTTACTTGTAATTGGCGAACAAGCTATGTTAACAAAAAATGTTTGGATGGTAGTTGGCTTGGTCAATGGATCATTAGGTATTGTCAATTCTATCATAAATGCTACGGGTGCTAAACCACCTCAACTGCCTCAATATTTTTTTGTGCACTTCCCAAACTACATTGGCCCACCATGGGATCAAGACAACCCAAAATCCATCCCCATTCGTTGATCACACGGGGCAGCCGAACACAACTCCCTTTGAAAATGGCTTAGGAAATAACAATACATAAATCTCAAGGCTTGACATTGGAGAAAGCTACAATAGATATTGGAACTAAAGAAAGACAAGGACTAACATTCACAGCTCTTTCCTATGTAAAATCAATTGCAGGAATATACATAGATCTGCCTTTCTCTTTTGACAAATACTCTAGATTACGTGCCAAAAAATACGGTGCACTCCAAATCAAAGAAGAGGATCGCCTCCAATAGCACTATGCATTGCCATCATGATGAAATGTGTTTGTTCTTTTCGGTAACTATATCACTTTTTCCTTCCCTTTTCATTTCAATGCATTTAGAATTTCCACCATTTCTAATTGTTCAATTCCATATGTAACTTGACTCATTGTTTCCTAACATTCTCAGTTGTAACTATAGATCTCCACAATGCTAAATAGCTTCATGATGGCATGTTTTGCATGCTATACGAGCTGCAACTACACTCCAGTAATATACAAGGTAAGGCTATATGTAATTTATTCCATCTCTTTTTCCATAACTGCATTTTAAATTCTTTGTCATAAACGATACAACTATATATACTTTTAATAATGTATAACATTGATTTCAACTCTACAAAATCCATAGGTAACAGAACAAAATTAAATGGGACTTGTAATTGTAAAGATATTGCATCCCACTACGTGCACAAGGTATGTTTGCATCTTATTTATTTCATCTCTTCTATTACACATACATTACATATTATTTTTTATAAATTATAAAACTATTTATGTTTCCTAATTTAGATATTCACTAACAATGACACATATTCATCGCACTAAACTACACATTTTCCTTTCATTTTTGTAGAGCATACTCAGGTCAAACAAATTCAGCAATAAGAAGAATACTACAATGGACATACTGATAATGATCATATCATCAAAGAACCAGCCTACAACCATTGATTGCCAATATGGGCTATTTATATTTGTTAAATGCTTCACACTTCCATTTACTAGAAATGTTGCTTAGCATTTATAACATTTACTATGGTTGTTCTCGATTATCATGGAATACTTTCAGGATTTCAAATAACTTCAAAATATTCTCCTGTGCGTAGTTGTATTAAAAAAAAAACAACTTTTTAGTTATTATTTCTTTGAGCCTCTCAAAGGAATTGTTAGAATGATAAAACAAAATCTATATTGATATATAGGTTTTAGTTATTATTTCTTTGACCCTCAAAAAGGAAATGTTAGAATGGTAGACTCTATATTAGGTGTAATAAGGAACATTGGTTTCACCATTGATCATAGTGCTTGACAATGTATGTTCTTGCTATAGAACAACAATCAACAATGTCGTATGGAAATATCATTAACTATTTTTGAAAAATAGAAGAATCACGGATCACACTGCTGATAGTAGTTGGACTTACTATTTTTGAAATCCTCTACAAAGGGTTTTTTCCAAATGTATTATCTACCACTATGTTCAATGGTTAGATCAATGTTTCATATTACAGTTAATATACAGACTATCATTCTAAGGATTACTTTTTGATGTTGAAAGAGATAATAAGTAAAAAGGTCCATCTATCTTCAAGTACATATATATCAGTATAGATTTTTCTTTGCAACTGCATATATCTGCATTGCATACTTTTGCTGCATAGATATACTTGTGGTGGCAATGGTTGCAAGGCAATAAAGCACTTTATGCTATTTTCCATAAGCCATTGTTGACTGTTGTTTTATGGCCTCAAATAAATTATTTCATTTATGGTTTCTATCTACCGGCAATGGTTGCAAAGGAATAAAATAGTTTACGTTGTTCTCGAAAACATATTATTGACAGTTTTTATGTGGCTTGCAGAAACAGTTTGTGCTATTTTCCATAAGCCATTGTTGATCATTGTTTTGTGGCTTTAGCAATACTATTTCATTAACACGCAATGCCTTATTAGAAATAACATAAACTATTTAATTCCTTTGCACCCATTCCCAACATTGGTTTACCGAAAATAACATAAACTATTGTTAAATGTTAAATGATTGGTATCCCCTTGCATAGACATAAGGGAGATGCTTATTATGCAACTCATGGTGTATATCATTTGATGATTATTTTATCATTTTCAAGGCGACATTTAAATAATTATTCTTACAAGTCAAAGTGCATAAACTTTTGAGCATTCTAAAGAATAAGGTAAAAATCATGGAGACTGACAAAGGTGTAAGTGTTTGATTAACTCATGTGATTGACACACATTATAAAGTGTTACACGGGTATTACAATGGTTATGTGCAAATGATGACATAATGAAGTGTTTTATTTGTAACACTAACATAATAATTATGCCCTAAAATAATCACCATCGCCGCTACATGAAAAACATAAATAATAGGCCATTGTTGATTGTTATTCTCTTGCTTTAGCAATACTTACACAACAACAATCAACAATTCCTTATTAGAAATAACATAAAATGTTTAATTCCTTTGCAACCATTCCCAACAATGGCTTATAAAAAACAACATAAACTATTTTTAAATGATAAATGCTTGCTATCTCCTTGCAGTTATCACCAATATTGTTCCATGTATGGTTTCCCTATAGTTCATTTATGGTTTATGTGTGCTGACGGTGGTTGGAAAGCAATGAAGCAGTTACAATTTATGTTATCTTTCATAAGCCATTGTTGAATGTTATTTTCTAGCTTCAAAAATGTTACTGCATTTATGTTTTTCATGTATTGGAGGTGGTTGCGACCCAATAAAATAGTTTATATTGTTTTCGGTGGTGTATAGTTGGTTGTGGTTGTGTATCCTTTTTCATTACATTCATACTCATTGCTATTATTTCTTGCAACTGATACCACTCAGCTGCCAATGTTTCATTTCATAAACGACAATTATTTTGACCACTTCATAATCGAAGCTGAGATCAATGTTCAATATTACACTTGATATACAGCCTATCATACATATGAATATTGTCTACATCCAATTTCATATGTTTGTTACATGCAAGACAACTCGCCACAGTGGTTGCTCACAATCCGAACAACTACTATACAGATCCTTGTCATTTGGGCTTCCCCTCCGCCTATCGGCTCACTGTTGCATGTCATTACACGCAACTACTAGTTTTTAAGATGCTTTGACAACTCTTTTAATTTATGTATCCTAATTCTTTTATTAGTATAAGCTAAATAAATAACTCCACTTGTCTATGGCAAGATTAATTTATGTATTATTTCAAGAGAGCATGACCTTTCATTTGAATGGATATGTATTTTGAAATGATAAATTGATAAGAATAAGAAAAAATAAGAATAAGAAGCATATGAGGCTAGTAGTAAGAAATGATTAAAGAATATATGGAAAAATATTATATGTAAATTATAAGAAAATATTATATGTAAATTATAAGAAAATATTATTTATAAATTATATTTAGAATGATAAAAATTAAATATTATTCAAGGTGTTTTTTTTAATTATTTGGATTATAATATATGTATTATTTTTTGGAGAAAATATCATAGATTTTTTTATAGGTAAACGCTTTTGACTAGAGCTATGAACCAGTGAGGCCACATTCAGAGGACCTCATCCCCAACATTTCTCTTCTTTCTTCTCCTCCTTTCTACCTGCCACCTATGTTCCTCCACCCTTTTCTCTTTACTCCTCTCACCCTCCTCTTTCTCTCTTCTCCTCCTTTTTTTCTCTACCTCCTACCTTCCACTCATCCTCTCTTCCTCTCCACCATCTCTTTCTCCTTCATCTCTTTCCTTCAACCCTACAACTCGTCCTCCCTTCCTCCCACCACCGTGCTTCTCCTTACCTTCTCAAAATTTCAGCACCTTCTACTGCTACTCCACCTCTGATCATTGCTTCTCCTCCTCTTTGCATCTACTCCTCCTTCCTTCTACTCACTTTTCTGCTCTGAATCTCCTTCGACTACTCTCCTTTAATTCTATGTTCCCCTTCCTCCTCTATGAGCCTATCGCCCACCTTGCACATCATCGCCTACTCCTCTGTCAATTATCCTCCCCACCATCCACCACTTGCATTCTATCGGGCACCATCAACTCAATCCACGATCATTGAGCAGCCATTCACTACTGCACCTTCCTACCGCCTTGGCTCCCATGCCAATGAATTGGCCTTCAACATTGTCCACCATCCTCCATCCTCTATCTTATGGCTTCCTAACACAAACAATCATGTGACTGACCATCCACTTGTGGGATTCAAACTCCTACGATAGTGAAGCAACTGCCTTGCAACAACCATTGCACTACGGAGCCATCCCCTATATTATAGATTTTTATTATATATATAATAATTAGATAAAAAATAATAACTAGTTTCATAATTATAAGTTTTAAGAAAAAAGAAAAATAATTGAGGAATTGCTTTGAAAAATGTCATCAATCAATCTCATATTCACAAGTCACAAAAACTTGGCTTGATACCAAAATGTAACACTACTTTCCCATGTATAAAATTTGATAGATTTAATATATTAGAGTTGATTTTTATATGACAATGGGTTTATTATGTTATTACCTAAGTTCTAAATATTGTAAAGTATATCTATAATTTAAATACAAATGTATGAAATGGTTATTTATCAATGTTAACTAACATAATACTTAAGCACATTAAGATTACTATCATTAATATATAAATTGAAATCTAACAATATTGAAATGATCAAAAGAACAAAAAACACCATAAAAGAGTTTAATTGAATCAACTTCATCTCATATATTTATTAAATAATTAATTAAAGACAACCTTTGTGAAAGGGTGTGATGGTTTGGAAACCACACCTTAAGGCTTATATAAAGTATTTATGTGAGACTTGGAAAGGGCATGAAGATCACTTAAAGAATAAGAAGATGGTTTGGTGGGATATGGCACACATCGGAGAACATGTGTAAAAATGAAAAGTGTGGTTATGCACCATATAAATGCATCAAAGCCCTAGCCAAGACAATTCTAAGTGTACTATGTACCCCAAGTTGGACACACTATGTGTGTCCCCTCCTCTAATGCCCATATCCCACCAAACCATCTTCTTCTTCTTTAAGTGATCTTCATGCCCTTTCCAAGTCTCACATAAATACTTTATATAAGCCTTAAGGTGTGGTTTCCAAACCATCACACCCTTTCACAAAGGTTGTCTTTAATTAATTATTTAATAAATATAACTATTCCTCTCCTTTAGAAATTTTTTTATAAATATTCTTCATTAATATTTATTTAATCAAAGGATCATATTATCCTTTATTTTCTATCTCCTTTTAATATTTTCATAGTGTTATTTTCACTTTGGGGGAAAATTTTCCTAACAATTTTAAAAAGAAAAATGGGGGGACATATATTAGAAGAACAATACATATGAACCTTGCTCTACTCTCAAAATTTAGTTGGCCTTTAATAAAGCAACACTCTGAGTGGGTCGGTATTTTGAGAGCTAAGTACTTACATAGTCGAAAGGGAATCATTTTCTTCCATAATCTTCATCTCCCAAAAGGTTCTAACATTTGGAATAATCTCCTCAAGACTAAGAACACCATAAGAATGGGAGCCTTATGGCATATCAATAAAGGGGATTCTATGAGATTCTAGGAGCATCCTTTGTTTTCTTCTTCACCTCTAGAATTCAATCTTGTTTGTTTGGCTATCTGGTGAAATACTATGGGGACCCCTCATCCAATCCTCCCTCTTAGAGAATTAACCTTAATTGGTACAATCCTCCTCTTTGATTGGCTACAGAAGAGCTCCTCAACATCATCTCCAAACAAATATTTTGCAAAGTTAATTCTCAAGATATTCCCTTTTCAAAATATCTTCTTCCCTCCAAATATCTAAATGGTATATTCCCTCCAAAAATAATATTCCATAATTTAAATTTGAATAGAATCTTCCCTCCAAAATATATTTAACCAATTTTCCATGAAAATAGGGATATTTGGGATCTCATTTATCCTCCACCCTTGATCTTTCTTGATCTCCTTGATTTCCTTTCAACCTTCAATCTTCAAATTTAATCTTCATTGCTGATCAGATATCTACAAATCTATTAAACATGTCATTTCCTCATCAAAACCATTCACAGTAAATCATTTATCAAAATCATGTCAATCACATCTTCAATCTTAGCTTTTACAATCATGGGTTATGCTTAGTAGAGCAATCCACATACATTTGGAGCATAATCCACCAATGGGATTATAGGTTTGCATGTTTCTTTAGTTTCAATTGTGTTTAAATTATATTTCATGTCTTTTAATTTGAATCTTTGAAGCATTTCACATATTTCATTGAGTATGGGCTAATATGATCAATCTTTCATCATTTTTTAGTGTTTTGTACTCCAACCAATCTCATTATGCTTTCTAACCAATACCCATATTTCCCATACAAAATTTTGGCATGCTCGGTAGGCCTAAAGTCTCAGATTTAATATTTTCTCAAGTTTTTGTTGACCTATAGGTTACAAAGGCACTTATGCATAATCGTGACATGTTTTTTCCCACAACGATGCTTTGCCGAAATTCAATGCTTATGCAAGAGTGCAGTGACATTTTTGCTTTAATCTAATGTGTTTGACTGATACTATCTTATGTTTGTCTTGTAGGTTACAGTGATGCCTTTGCAGCACAACAATCCTTTTGATTGTCTTTCAATGCTTCTATTCAAGACCGACGCTTATGTCTGACACACAGCGATGCTTTTGCTCTATTTCGATGATTTTGTTTTGATGCCTCTATTTTATGTTTGTAGGTTAATTTGATGCTTATGTGCAAGTTTGACACTTCTATGAATTTATAGCGACACTTTTGCATAGAAGGAATGCTTCTATCAAGTATAACTTGATGCATTTGTTCTCTTAGGTTTTTGCAAATTCTTTTTGGATTTTTCATTATCTAACCCTTAACATGTGCCTGTTTCTTGATCTTTCCTTTTGAGCTAACATTTGCGTAGCATGTGACATACATTGGGAGAAGACTAAATTACAAGACTGCTAAAGATTTGTTTTGTAGGGTTTTGTTATTCTAGTTTTCACATTTAATTTTAGTGCTCTAAAAAGAACAACAAATTTTACATTTCATTTTGGTGCTTTAAAATTAACCCACAACTTGCATATTTCAATTGGTACTTTAAAATGAACGACTTGCATATTTGATTTTGGTGTATTAAAATTGAACCAACAACTTTCATCTTTGAATTTGGTGCACTAAAATGAATTCTATGTCATGTTTGGTAAGCTAGTGGTTGTGTATGCTCTTTCCTTGTTCTTTGTTTGATCCTGGAAATCAAAAGCACCATTAGTTTGAAATATTTGTTTTTACACCTAAGGTGTGACTATTTACGTATGCTCTCCCCTCATTACTCTTAAGAATGATCTTGGGGATCAAAAACAATGTCATTACCATTTAATTCAATTAGGAGGCCTGCTTAGGGATTCTATCACCTCAAGGTCAACCTCAACCAAATTTTTGGGTGGGGTATATAAAGGGGGAGAACGAATGTTATACCCCAAGGTGTGGATAGTATCCTTAAATCCAAACCTCATGACCCTCGGTCTACCGAGACATGTATAGGCAATGAAGAAAGGGGAGACACCCCTTGACTTGTGCATCCACAAACCAGATCATTGTTCACTGATCCCCCACTATGAACCTTGTTTATGAGTAGTCTTTAAGACTTTCAACCATTAGCTTGGGATAATGTAACATATAGTATCATGCATGAAGTAACTCATCATGTACTTCCCCTTGTTGAGGTGACCCACATTACTTGATTCAGATCTTGTCTTTTTTAAGGTGAGAGGTACGAAGGTGGTACATGACCTTCGTATACTCTAGTCACCCATTTATTGTGGAGATTTTTTCTTCGGAAGATGGGCTTATCCTAAGTTAATACACCCTATCTACTACTAGATAGGTTGTGTATCTTTGGCATGTTTTCATTGTTCAAATACTTGTGACATCAAATAGCATGTTCTCGTTGAAGAAGACATGTGAAATATACCCAAAAATCCTTGGAGTCAGTCCTTTATGCTATTCTTTGTTATTTTTATCACTTGCTAGATTAGACAAATAAAAATCAACCTTCAAACAATCAATAAATTTCAAAACCCTAGATGAATTTAGGAGTCAAAGTGACACTTTTGACTTTCATCTTGCACCGCTTTTGTTTGCAACTCAACTTGTTTGATTTTTCATATCGATGTGTTTGTACAACTCAATGGTTTTGTATCAAAACAATCCTCTCTCAAAAATAGTACGACACATTTGACTATCACAATGACGCTTTTTTCATATAAACCCGTGCTTTTGAAAAATCTTTCCGCTTCTATTAGGGGCAATGCATAGCTTTTGTTAGTTAAATTGATTCATTTGTGAAGTGACACATTTCACTATTAATGTCAAATTTCCAGAATTCTCAGAAAACTCAAATTCCAAAATCCATCATCAATCATTATAAGACTCTCAGACCTGTGAGCTAAATAGACCTTCATCCTTCATTCAAAAGAATAGTAGATCACAAATTGATGTCCATACCATCCTTCATCTTGAAACTAATATAGGTTAATTTTGATAGCCTTTCAAAACAAACGACCCAAAATCCTATCATTTTTCAATCAATCAATCCATCAACAACCAAAATTAGTCTTGTTTTCTCTTACATCTCTAAATCATACATCTAGTCCTTGTGAGTGAACTATCTTAGCAATACAATCTAATCCTAAGATAGGGAAATTACCATCATCCTCTTTGCTTCAACTTATCATCTAGTCCAAGTGAAAATCAACATCAATCCTACTGAGATCTAGCAAAATTTTGAATTCTTGAGGTTCTCTACCCAACATCAACCAAAACAACATTCATAATTGCTAATTTGTCAAAACAAAATCTATCAACCCTATCCTCTATTAGGTTTGTCTTGAAATCAACAAAACATGTCAAAATCACTCCACTACCAACATTCCTTTCCTTTTTACCCCTTTATAGGGTTAACACATCCTTCTAGCTTAAATGTTATAACAAATATGGGAGTCCCTAAGCAAGAGTTTAGAATTCATTTCCGTTTATTAGATTTTAATCAATGCCAAACTTCACAAACTAACCAATCAAATCATCTAAACATGAATCCTCCAACAAGAACATCACAATACAATAACAACAACACCAAACATGAGTACACTCCTTTAGGGGAGCCAATCGAGTTAGTGTTGAACAAGCTAATCCAATCAAATTTTATCAAACTTCTAGTACTACAAGGCTATTATGAACCTCAATTTAAACCCGTATGGTATAATGACAATGATTATTGTGAATACCATAGAATAAAAGGTTATGAAACGTCAAATTGCATAAAACTCAAGAACCTCATACAAGACCTTATTGACCAAGTTATAATCAATATTGAGGGTCATCTATATTCTATCCACAAATAATCACACTAACAATGTCTCTACCTCACATAATAAGAAAGTCGACATATTTCAAGATGCTTTTCCAAAGCATGATCAAAATTATTCACCCATGTCTAGCAATGCATCATCCTATGACACATCTACATCTTGTGACTTGATGAAATCACTCATTGAATAAGCTTCCCACAAAAGTCTTCCATATCTAATCCATAATCTTCAAGTCCTTCACAACCTCAATCCACACCATCCACATCAAGAAATCCATCAAATAATGATATTTTTCCAAATTTCCTCCAAGGACTATCCCCGATAGATACATGTCAAATCAATCAAAAAATTAATGCAAATCCAATTAATGATCAAGAATTCCTTAACTAAATAAAGTCATGCATCCAATCTCCTCTCATGCCTAATACAGAAAATATAAGTCTAAAGCTATTACCAACATACCAAAATTTTGAAGGTATACAAAGGTCCTTTGTAAATAATCCATACTTTGAACTTGATCCATGTCAAGAACATAATCTTAAGCATAACAAAGATTTATTTGAAATAATTCAAGATAAAAAATTCATCTCTCCAAAATACTACAATGACCTAATGATCATTTTCCAATCCATACACCAATAACTCCTATTTCTACCCATGAGATACTTCCTTCCATTGGACACGTAGATGATCTTCCTCTAGAACAAGAGTCTCCTACTCTAGACATATTTACAAATGATCAAGCTATAAAATAATTCGCAGGACTTCATGGTGACATTTCAAAAAATAACCATGAAGAAGGTTTCTACATTGACTTTGAAGCACCAACATCTTTTGAAGAACAATCAAAATCCAATGTTCCTCAAACTCATGCTAAATATCTTGATCAAGAAGCTATCCAACATATTGATAAAATACCTATGACATACAAACATGGATCACTTACCTTTGTCAAAGCAAGTCCTCTTACTAATGAAGAGAATACTGCCTTTGAAGGATCCCAACAATGTAGAGAAGGGTTAGCACCTTATTCCCAAGACAAATCATATTCAATTGTAAATAATTTTTTTCAATGGATGCATTATCAAGGAAAAGGATTAGGCCTACATGAACAGGGTATCCTTGAACCAGTGGAGTTTGTCGATAATACTAAGCATCAAGGTATCGGTTATTTAGCAATCAGAGAATCTAATCATGTCAATGGTATCTCTGTGATATGAGGAGCAACTTTATCTAATGCAAACATCAACATAGGATTCATGGAGAGTCCTTATAATAAAATTTTTGTCAAAAATTCAACCATCCCTGTCATGAATCATCATCCTCGTATCTTTCCACCCACTAATTGCGACCAAAAAGATAAAATTCCTTACAAAGGAAAAGAGCACGTCATTGAATCTAATGAATCAAAAAATCAAAACAGACACATGAAGTTAAAATGGATCCCAAAGAAAAATAATAAAGAAAAAAAACCATATCAAACTCCATTCTAGTCAAACAAAATATGGGGAAAAATCAAAAAGGGACTTTCATCCATCAAAAATGTCCACCAATTCAAAAGAAGGCTTCAAAATCGACATACAAAGTATATGAAAAAGTTGGTCCTAAATCCACTCAAAATTCCATATCCATATTTTGTTGCTCATCATCCCAAGTTTGGAGAATCAAAGATCTGCTATCCAAACTATCGACTAGTCCATCCTCATATCATACATTTCATTGAAATCCACCATCCAACTCAAAATACAGATTGTCTAGATCTCGTATTATCCGTGTCCTGGCAGCAACTCTTTATCATAATGACTCTAAAGGAACTCTATTGTTATGTGTACATTTAGATAAGGCTAACTCTAGTATTCATGAAGATAACAAGAACATTTAGGGCTTCTATGTTGGAAATATGTGCCTCAATCCCACAGGCTGAAACCTCTAAAGGGGCCAAGTCGGTGTAACATATTCTATGTCTGGCCAACGAGCAGATTTGTTGCCGAATGAAGTCTATTGCTGTGACCTTTTGTGTTCGGTGTGACCTCTTACCGCATGGAGATCTCTGGCCAACAGGCCATTCATATCGGGCATCGGGGAGACTCATAGTGACCGGGGGCTTCAGGGTGACTTGAACACTCGAGAAGAAGTCCCAGTGACAATGGAAGGTCTCGCCGATGGGGATACACTTGGGGTCTTCACGGTGACTCAAAGACTTTGGTATGAAGTCTTGGCGACTGATGGAGAGTCTCGCCGATGATGAGGGGTCTTCAGTATAACTCTTGGCGAATGGTGGTCTCGAGGTAACTTGGAGATTTCGGTAAGAACTCTCAGCGAGAGTGGTAAGTCTTGTCGACCGTTCGGTGCTCGATATAACATAAAGATCTTGATGAAACCTCTTGGCGACAGTTGAATGTCTTAGCGATAGATGGGTACCGATGGAAATGCTAATGTTTCGGTATGACTTAGGACCTTGGTATGAAGTCTTGGCGAAAGTGATGAGTCTCACCGACTGGTGGATGCACTCGAATTAACTTGAAGGCTCGGTGTGAGGTCCTGGCGAGAGCAGTATGTCCTGCCGACAGAATGACTCTTCGATGTGACTTAGGATATTGATATGTGGTCTCACCGAAGAGCGATAGTCTTGTTGAAAGGAAAACTGAAGTCGATGCAAAGGGTGAACTCTTGGCGATATCGAATGCTAACTGTGTTGGCATAGGGGAGACACGGTTAGTGTCTCACCGATATGCCAACACAGCTTGATTGCCTTTTGACCATTTGAATTTCCTATGTGACATCTCGTGCACCAATCAGAGAAGCCGAATGGGAACCGTTGGAAGACAGTTCATTGTGGCAGTTCTGAGAGGAAGCTCGACAGACAGGGGTGACATGGTTATACTCAAAAATTGCAGATGATGTCTGGTTAGATGATTCAAAGGATCGACGGATTGCTGTGTAATTGTATAATCAGAGTGATTTCTATTTTGTAAAGATTGTAACTTGAAGGTTCTTGTACAAGTTTGATCATTGTGAAAGCTGTTGAAATATGACATCAGAAAGATAAGTCTAATATTTGTATGTAATCTCCATTACTGTAATACAAAGTGATTTCTCTTGGTGTGGTGGTTTTTTCTCCCGTAAGGGTTTTCCCACGTATATCTGGTGTTCATATGTGTTTGTCTATTTCTCTATTTCAGTAATCTCTTTCTAGTGCATCTTAATTGGACTGTAATTGTAAAATTTAAAAGGTATCTCTTCATTCTTCCCTAAGGTTTTGGCATTAGGAGAGTTGCTTCCGCACCTTTGCTTTCCTTACAAGTGGTATCAGAGCCTGGCCAGTTGTTTTATCCTTGTGGGTACATTGGGTTTTTTTTTTGTCAATTTCTGTTCAGTGGGAGTCTTGTAGAAGTTTGTCAATTTCTAATTACAGATTGAGATGGAAAGCACATCAAGAAATATTGAAATAGAGAATTTCAATGGCAGCAATTTTGAGTTGTGGAAACTTAAGATGGAAGATCTATTGGTTGATCGTGATCTTTGGATTGTTGTGTCTAGAGTGAAGCCTACAGGCATGAAGCAAGAAGATTGGGACCTTGCAGATAGAAAGTCTAAGGGGATTATAAGGCTCTGTTTGGTAGACTTCATTCTTCTCAATGTGCATGAAGAGAAGACTACATCTTCCTTGTGGAAGAGAATGGCATCTATTTATCAGGGGAAGTCCTTGGTGAATAAACTATTCTTGAGGAAGTTGTACACTCTAAGAATGCAGGAAGGAGGTTCTATAGCTGATCATTTGAACACATTCAACATGCTGATTGCACAGTTAACATCTATTGGTGTGAAGATTGATAAAGAGGATCGTTGTATGCTGATATTGTGTTCTTTGCCAGATTCATGGGATCACCTTGTGATGGCTATTGGGAGTACAACATCTAGTTTCAAGATGGAAGATGTTGTTGCTTCTTTGTTATCAGAAGAAATGAGAAGGAAATCTTCTGAGATGGCGAAGGAGGCCCTTGATGTTAGAGGAAGGTCGAAAGAGAAAGGCAAGAAGAAGGACAAGAAGTCCAAATCAAAATCAGAGGGGAGATCAAAGTCTCTTGGCAAGAAGTCCAAGGTGAAATTTTGGAACTGTGGGCAACCTGGTCATGTCCGAAAGGATTGTAAAGAAGAGAAGAAGAAGAAGAAGTATTCTTCTGACAATGATTCTTCTCACAGTGATGGAGACGCCTTCATTACAGCCTTGGCTACATAGGCATCGATGATGTTTGGCTGATTGATTCTGGAGAATCTTTCCACATGACATCTCATAGAGATTGGTTCACAAAGTATGAAGAATACGATGGTGGAAAGGTGTACTTGGCAAGTGATTCAACTTTGGAAATTGTTGGTCGTGGAAGAGTTGGAATCCAATTCCCTGATGGCAGAGTGAAGGGAATCAATAATGTAATGCATATACCAGGTCTAGCTCGAAACTTACTTTTTGTAAGTATGCTAAATGATATTGGAGTGCAAGTCACGTTCTCTGGAAATGGCTGCAAGATGACTAGAGGCTCAATGGTGCTATCAAGGGGTGCCCGTATTGGTACCTTGTACAAGCTGGATGCACATGTTGTTCAATGTAACAGTGTCTCTGTAAAGTCACAAAAAGCTACTCATAGAGGTAAAGAGGGAAATGTTCCTAATTGTGTAAACTCTATGGAAATTAAACTTCCAGTAGAAAAGACTATGCTCTGGCATCATAGGCTAGGCCACATTGGAGAGAAAGGTTTAAAAACCTGGTTGAGGGGCTTGATTATTGTAACCTTGAATTTGAATTATGTGAGCATTGTATATATGGAAAACAACACCGTGTTTCGTTTTATTCCGGTCCTCATAAATCTTTTGGTTTGCTAGATTATATTCATTCTGATGTATTTGGTCCAGTGAATGTTCCTTCTTTGTCTAAGTCAAGGTACTATGTATCGTTCATTGATGATTATTCGAGAAGAAAATTTGTTTATTTTTTGAAAAGTAAATCAGAAGTATTCAGGGATTTAAGGAATTTAAGAACCTTGTAGAAAATCATACTGGAAGAAAAATAAAATGTTTAAGGACTGATAATGGTGAATTTTGTTCTGATGATTTCGAGAGGTATTGTAAAGACCATGGGATTAAAAGACATAAGACTACACCTTATACTCCACGGCAAAATGGAGTTGCAGAAAGGTTCAATAGGACAGTGATGGAGAGAGCACGAAGTATGCTGAGTAGTGCTGGCTTGGAGGAGAAATTCTGGGCTGAGGCTGTTGCTACTGCATGTTACTTAATAAATCGTTCTCCAAATTATGCTCTTGTTGAGAAAACACCTTTGGAAGCATGGTCTGGTAAGAAGCCCTCTTTAGACATATTCGTGTTTTTGGCTGTGAGGCATATGCTCATGTGCTGGATGAGAAAAGATCTAAATTAGAGAACAAGGTTGTCAAATGTATTTTTATTGGCTATAGTGGGCATAAAAGGATACAAGCTTTGGAATCCTGATAGAGAAGGTTATACTGATGGAAGTGTAATCTTTTGTGAGTTGGAGCCTTCTACTTGGATCTGCAAATCGAGACAAAGTAAAACAATAAGGATGTAGTTGTAATTCCTCCTACACTAGAGAAAGAGGAATTCAAAATTCAAAATGTACCTAAAAGCGAGGGAGAGCTCAAGCAGTTCTAAAAGTTGAAGAAGAAGAACCTCACCAAAGAAGTGAGGAGGTCAACTCGTGAAAGAAAGCAACCGATAGGGTATGGGTTTTCTTTGATAGATTCTACTTGTGCCTATGCTTTAATTTCTAGCACTGATGAGCCTAGGATTGTGAAAGAGGCATTTAAAATGTTTGATTCGGACTCTTGGTTGGAAGCCATGAATGAAGAAATGACATCATTAGAAAAGAATGACACTTGGAGTTTGGTGCCATTGCCTAAAGGCAGAAAATTTGTGGGCTGCAAATGGGTATTTAAAAGAAGATTGGTCTGGATGGTAGTGTGGAAAAATACAAGGCAAGATTGGTTGCGAAGGGTTATTCCCAGGTAGAGGGAATTGATTATGGGGATATTTTTTCTCCTGTAGCTAAGCTGACATCTATCAGATTTCTTTTGTCACTTGCAGCAGCGTATGACTTAGAAGTTGAATAGATGGACGTGAAGACAACATTTCTTCATGGTGATCTTGAAAAAGAAATCTATATGTCCCAGCCTGAGCACTTTGTTGAAAAAGGTAAAGAGAAACTACTTTGCAAGTTAAAAAAGTCTTTGTATGGGTTAAAGCAGTCACCTAGAATGTGGTACCAGAAATTTGATACTTTTGTATTGTCTTTGGGATTTGTGAGATCAAAATCTGATCATTGTGTCTATTACAAAGCTGAAAGTGATCAAGTTCTTATTATTGCTCTCTATGTTGATGATATGTTGTTCATAGGCAATAGTAAGCTAATGATTTCTGATCTTAAGTCTCGGTTGTTGAGTTGAAATGAAAGATCTTGGTGCAGCAAGGTATATTATGGGGATGGAGATAACTAGGGACAAGAATAGTAGAAAACTTTGGCTAAGTCGAGTAAGTATATCAAGATTGTTCTAGAGAGATTTTGCATGAATGATTGCAAGCAGCTAGTTGTTCCAGTCTTGCAGGGAACAAAGCTATCTGTTGAAGACTATCCAAAATCTCCTACTGAGATGGAGGACATGACCAGTGTACCCTATGTTAGTGTGGTTGGTAGTCTTATGTATGCAATGGTCTGTACAAGGCTAGACATTGCCCAAGCAGTGGGAGTTCTTAGTCGGTTTATGGCTAATCCTGGAAGGACACATTGGGATGTTGTAAAGAGAGTTTTCAGATATTTGAAGGGCACTTCAGAGTTTGCTTTGTGTTACCATGGGAACTTGGTTGAATCACAGAGGACTCTCAGTATTTGAGGCTATGTAGATTTTGATTGGGCAGGGGACATTGACAGCAGGAGGTCCACCAATGGATACATTTTCATGTTGAATGGTGGTGCAGTGAGTTGGATGAGTAAGCGGCAAGCTATAGTCGCTTTGTCCACTACATAGGTTGAATACATGGCAGATACTCATGCTTGTAAAGAAGCAGTTTGGTTAAAATGTTTGTGTTCTAACATTGGTTTTGATGTAGGGCAAATAACTATTTTCTATGATAGTCAAAGTGCAATTTGTCTGGAAAAGAATCCTACTTTCCATGCCAGAACGAAACATATAGATGTATAGTATCATTTTGTATGGGATATGGTGGAGGATGGAAAGGTCATTTTGGAAAAAATTGATACTCTGGAGAATGTTGTAGATGCATTGACGAAGCCAGTGAGCACAGACAAGTTCAAGTGGTGTGCCAATTCGATGGGCCTCAATGCCCATGAATGTCAGTAATTTTGTTGTGCTCTGGAGGTGCCTGTGTGATCTTCGTCAAGTGGGAGATTGTTGGAAATATGTGCCTCAATCCCACAGGCTGAAACCTCTAAAAGGGCCAAGTCGGTGTGACATATTCTATGTCTGGCCGATGAGCAGATTTGTTGCCGAATGAAGTCCATCGTTGTGACCTTTTGTGTTCGGTGTAACCTTTTACCGCATGGAGATCTTTGGCCGACAGGCCATTCATATTGGGCGTCGAGGAGACTCATAGCGACCGGGGGCTTCAGGGTGACTTGAACACTCGAGAAGAAGCCCCAGCGACAATGGAAGGTCTCGCCGATGGGGATACAATTGGGGTCTTCGCGGTGACTCAAAGACTTCGGTATGAAGTCTTGGCGACTGATGGAGAGTCTCACCGATGATGAGGGGTCTTCGGTATAACTCTTGGGGAATGGTGGTCTCAAGGTAACTTGGAGATTTCGATAAGAACTCTCAGCGAGAGTGGTAAGTCTTGCTGACCGTTCGGTGCTCGATATAACATAAAGATCTTGATGAAACCTCCTGGCGACAGTTGAATGTCTTAGCGATAGATGGGTGTCAATGGAAATGCTAATGTTTCGGTATGACTTAGGACCTTGGTATGAAGTCTTGGCGAAAGTGATGAGTCTCGCCAACTGGTGGATGCACTCGGATTAACTTGAAGGCTCGGCGTGAGGTCCTGGCGAGAGCAGTATGTCCTACCGATAGAATAACTCTTCGGTGTAACTTAGGATATCGATATGTGGTCTCACCGAAGAGCGATAGTCTTGCCGAAAGGAAAAATGAAGTTGATGCAACGAGTGAACTCGATATAACCTCTTGTCGATTGTAAGGACTCTTGGCGATATCGAATGTTGACTATTGGCATCAGGGAGACACGATCAATGTCTCATCAATATGCCAACACAACTTGATTGCCTTTTGACCGTTTGACTTTCCTATGTGGCATCTCGTGGACCAATCAAAGAAGCTGAATGGGAACCGTTGGAAGATAGTTCGATGTGGCAGTTCTGAGAGGAAGCTTGACAGATAGGGGCGACATGGTTATACTCAAAAATTGCAGATGATGTCTAGTTAGATGATTCGAAGGATCGACAGATTGTTGTGTGGTTGTATAATCAAAGTGATTTCTATTCTATAAAGATTGTAACTTGAAGGTTCCTATACAAGTTTGATCATTGTGAAAGTTGTTGAAATATGACATCAGAAAGATAAGTTTGATATTTGTATGTAATCTCCATTACTGTAATACAAAGTGATTTCTCTTGGTGTGGTGGGTTTTTCTCCCGTAAGGGTTTTCCAACATATATCTGGTGTTCATATGTGTTTGTATATTTCTTTGTTTTAGTAATCTCTTTCTAGTGCATCTTAATTGGATTGTAATTGTAAAATTTAAAAGGTATCTCTTCATTCTTCCCTGAGGTTTTGACGTTAGGAGAGTTGCTTCCGCATCTAGCTTTCCTAACATTCTATACAAGTCCCAGTATCTTGGAAAAACAACTCCTTCAAGTACGATATCATTAGTACATAATGACAAAAACATGTACATCAACATCTCTAGGTGGTTCAACATAATCAATAATCATTCTAAAATTCAAAAATCATGAAAAATAGTAAAGATAAAAATCATCCTCTAGTAAAAACTACTTTGATGGTACTTTGGGAAAGTACCTTGATGAAAACTTAGAAAGCAGGCGTCATGTGTAGAATTGAGCATCTACGTGCACAATTCCAAGTGGAAGCATCTTATCCATCTCATCCCTAATAAATTTACAATCAATCTAATCTATTTTCATCCATTTTCTTAATCCATCTTCTTAAAAAAGAATAAGGTATACTTCAAACTTGCTTCTGGAAAAATCTTGACATGGTCATTCTCGTTAATCATATCCTATCCCATGCAATACCATCACCTACATCTAGAACTATCTAAGTAATCATACTCTATTCAAACATGTTATCCTATCACAAGGTAGTCCTTGGCATCCTTCACATATCTATATATCATACTAATCCATGCATCCACTCATAGCATTCCATACATTGCTAGACATTGGGGGCAGGTACTTACATATTGTTTTAGAATTAAACTTGATCTATGTCTTCTAGCTCACATTGTGACCTAAGCATCATCAAAAATTGATCCAAACAATCCATATCAATTGCATCTTGTTGATGCTTCAACATGATATCAAAACATTCAACAAATTTTGTTCCTAGAATGGCTACAAATCTAGATCCATCTTATCCAATCAATCCATCATCATCTTGAGATGTATATTCCCTAATCCTCGTGTTGTTCCTATCTTGACCACACTATCCTTGCATTTTTGTGTATCCTCAATAATGTTATCACTATCAACAATCACTAAATCATATCTAATGATTTTAACATGTCTATCAACAAGATCTCAAAAGATTATTGATAACCCTACACATTGATATATATTTATCATCCATCACCATCATCCAAATAATTTTCCAAAAAAACCCAAAAACATCCAAATAACTTTCATAAAAATATAAAAAACGTCCCAGATAAAATTCAAATATTTTAAAAATCCCAAAAACATTCAAATATTTTGAAAATCCCAAAAATATTTAGATAATGTTGAAAATCCCAAAAATATCTAAATAGCGCATAATACGAAAAACAAACTCAAAAATGTCAAAAGCACAAAAACAACCTCAAAACATTTGAAAAGCCAAAAGCATTTGAAAAAATTTCTAAAAAAGAAGAAAATCACCCATTCCCAATCATCCATCTACAATAAAATTATCATCCATAATAAACCTATCATCATCCTCACCTTTGACAAAACAAGCAAAAGCAAATACAACAATCATCGAAACACAAACATTCATGCAAACTCGTAAGTGTTGATCATTTTCAAAACATGTCCATTAAAGTCTTCTTATCAATGGCCTAAACCATTTTCAAAATAAAATCAGCATCTAATGAATGGCTTAACGGACATATCTTTCCTATGATAGAAACCATTTTAGCTATCATCTAAACCTAAACTCTTTAGAAAGAGATATGATGGCGTTGATGTGTTTTGTCAATTGGTCTTTTCTTTTGGTTTTATCTTTTGTCTCATTCCATCACTCACTTGAAACTACCTTGATCTTCAATATCTTGGTGTGTCTAGAGGGGTACGTGGTGTGGCATATTCATTACTTTCATTTTTTGTGTTTGTTGGATGTTCTTGTAATACAACATTGGTGAATACTTGTCTTGTGTATGTAGGGATAGTATCAAGTAATATAATGGATTATACATATCATGTTCTTTATACCTTTTGTGTATTGGTCTACCTGCTTTGATGGCTTCATTCTCTCACATGATAAAACAATGTTTTTGTGTGTCATGTATGAACAAAGAAAATCCTATTTGTTTGCAAAGTCAAATTCCATGCAATAGATACAATTCCACCCTATTTATTCATACCTTGATGCATTGTGTCTACTTTCTATATCAAAATAAAGATTTCTCTACATCATTTATCATGACCTAAAAGAAAAATCAAAATCATATATCCTATCTCATCACATATCCAATAAAAATCTTGAAATCCATCCAATAATCATAGATGCATTGGTATTTGATCAACATCGTCATCATTCATCTATCTCATTCTATTATATCTATTTAATCATCCATTCTTCTATTCTATCTCATCATACTAACATTAGCATTGCATACACAAAAAATATCAATCGCATCCTACATCCTTAAACCGTTAATATCATCTCATAACATACATCACCCATCGTCATATATCATATCAAAATACAAAAAGAATCATGCATCATGTATCCATAAGTCCTCAACAATATTAGAATCATACATCATCACATCATGACAAAATGAAATACCATAGGCATGCATCCATGTATCATGTGCATCCATAATCAAAGCATCATAACATCATATCATAGCCACATCAAAAAATGATCTCTCATATATATCATCAAAATGAAAATGTCAAGATACATCATCAAAAAATGTGTGATATTACAAGATATATATCAATGGATTTGTACAAATAATATATATGCATGAGGCTATCCAAATTCGATGAATGTATGTGCAAAATAATGTCTATACAATAATTTCTCTACAAAATACATCAACCATATGTACAAGGTGCTCTGCATTGATCTCCCCATCTCTTCACAATCAAGAGGAGGCTGAGGAGGAGCCATCTATGGTATAGGAGGGACCTGTTGTTGTTGGGCCTATCCTTGTGACCCCTGAGGCTATTGGGCTTATCCTTGTGAGTGCCCCTAAGAAGATCTTCCAATCGATCCTCCATTTGACCCACTAGGACCTACTACACTCCTCTGAGAAAACCTTGATTTTCATCTGTGTGCAGGGACAATGATATCATACAATTCCCTATAATAGGTTGCCTCACTTTGAAGTGACCTAATCACTTAAATATGTTGATTCAAAGGGATGACTTGTCACTGCCCAGAAACCTCTATTTGTTTCCGACGTCCTCTCTCTTGATCTCGCTCCATAGTAATTTGTGCTAACTATGCCTCTAGCTTTTGGTGGTGACAGACCTTCGCTACCTCTCGGCGGTCCGATGTGCTAGCTAGATTGTAAGACCATCCTACTCTTGGTGGTATCTATTTCACTCATGACATGTCTGGTCCCACTCTTATAGAGTCACCCTCAACCTCTGATCGTCTAGATCAATATCTATTTGTCCTCTATCACCCACCCTAGGTTGAATGGTTGTAACTGAGCTCCTATGACAAGACCCTAGCCCTATCCTTTGTCCTTGACTACTAGGATCTCACCCTTTGCATGCTACCTATGCCTTCATGCTCTCCCTATCTCACCCTCTCAATACCTCCAACCTCCAACAACACCCCCATCTATATGTGTAAATTTGAGTAGTATCCAATGAATCCACCATGCATCGTACTCAAGAGTAGTCCTAGGGTTATCTTGGCCATGGCCCAAATCCACTAAAATTTCATGAGCCAATCAAACCTAGTGATGGCTTCCTGGGGAGAGGGAATGGGTCCCCACTCGGTAATCTCTCTAGTGGTATGAGAAAAAATAACATGATAACGGTCTGTCAAGACATCTTGTTACTCCCCAAACTGACAACAAACCTTGTCAAGGAGGTATCTCTCTAGAATGTACTATGTGTGGCTAATCAACCATCTGGTCTGTCGGCAATATGGTAGATGATGAGGATTGTCCTCCCAAGCCTCTATATGCAGCCACAACCTCCATCTGAATGTTGGCATCTTGTTTATGAGGCACCTCTAGTAATCTATATCTTCCATGCAACATTGAGTAAGCATGGTATTATAACGATAAACCATGGGGTAACCTGTCTCTCAAATTTCATCTCCTATTCATCTAAGCACAAAAATGTGCTCTGAGGCCTAGATATAAAGTTGAGTGACTCTCACTAATAAATTGGTGGTAGATCTATACACCACATAGTGCATATCATGATCGAGGTGGTCCAAGATGCATGGTCCCCAAGAAAAGATGCATCCATCCTCCATGATAAGCTCTAGCACCCAACCCCATCCAACACTAAATCTCTGAGATCATCAATTGGGCATAATCTAACCACATATCAGTCCTACCATGACGATGATGGTATCACTCACTTTTCCAATGTAGTCATGAAGGTCAATCTGGCCATCGTCAATTTCTAGGTCATCATCTCCAAGAACTCTCTCCAAAGCCTCAACACCATGATCCACATCATAAATCACTCAGTCTCTATGAATGGGTACTTGCAATATGAACCAAACATCCTCAAGGGTAATAGTAGCCTCTCTTGTCAATATCAAGAAAGAGGATGTCTCTAACCGCCACCTCTCGACCAAAGTAGTCATGAAAGATCGGTGAGCCTTGATCTCTGGCATGTACGCAACATAGTATAGTCCTACAGCTCTGAGAAACTCTACATCGGCCTCTGTGAAATGTGTCATTCAGTCCAAGACCTGAGGTCATCGCTCTCGTGAAAGGATACCCTCTAGTATATCATACAAGCATAGCACCCATGATGTCAATTTTGTCAAAAGTTGCAAAAAAATATAAGTCTGATTAAGTCTAAATCAAAAGTGAGTTTTATTTAAAAGCATCACTTTATCATAGTCAAAAGTGATCCTTTTTACAAAAGTGTTGCTTTACCAAAATATATGCGAGTGTTTTCTCAAATCACATCACAAAAGTAAAGTCAAAATTTCTGCAATATTTGCTAACCTAACACTTTTAACGAAGTATGATGCTTTGACAAAAGCATCATAGTGGTCTTCTATGCATCACATCAGGTTTCAAAAGTGTTGCTTTTAAAGCGATGTGTTTGTTCAAATACCTTTAGCTATAAATTTGGATGCCTAAAACTACATGCAAGGTAAGTTGGGTTAGATGCATATCGAGGGATCTGCTTCAATGGCCTGCTAGAATTGACGAACTGTGTCTGCATGATATGGTGTGTAAACTGCATGTGCCATACTAATCAGGTCTCTACAAGGTCTCTTGAAGGAAAATCACTTAGAGCTCAAAATTTTCAATCTCTCAAGGTGAAAAAGAGGTTGAAATGAACCCAAATGCATATATATGTCTCCAAAACCCTAGGGTTTTTCCCTCTAACTATTTTTTCAACCTTGGCTATCCATCTTGATCATATTTGAGGACCCCTAGGGCTTAATTTTTTTCCCTCTCTATGAAACTAGTCTCGTCATCTTGTCACAATTTTGACCTAGAAATTATTTTTTTCGATCGATCTCTCGAGAGGGAAACCTACCATCCTTCCTTCATCTGCTTGGGTACAGTGGGGCATCAGGTAATTTTTTTTTGAACATTAGGTCTTTGAAACAACATAACATGTACATTGTCTCAAAGAGGGGAAAAATGTAGACATGTGAAATTGTTTGAACGTATCACACATCCTGATTTCACCTTTTAAAATCATTTTCCTCTTTATACCTAATTCCTCATTTTAATTAAATAATTTCCAATTATTTGATTAATTCATTATTTTCCTCTATTAATTAAATAATTAACGTTATTTGATTAATTCATCTTTTTTCATCATTTTCTCACTAATTCCTTTTAATTAAATAATTTTAAATTTATTTAATTGAAATTCAATTTATCCTCTTCCCACCATGATTAAATAGTTTTATTATTTAATTAATTCTAATTTTTCTTCAATACCACTTGATTAAATAATTTAATTAAAATATTGATATCTCCTCATCCTCACAATTAAATCCTAATTTTCCTCCAACTTGCGCAAAGCATATTCCTTTTTCAAAAAGAGCATATTACCTTTTCAAAATATCTTCTTCCCTCTAGAATATCTAAATGGCATGTTGGGAAAATGTGTCTCAACCTTGCAATTACATAAGGTTTACTATTGATAGGTAAGCATAGGGGGCACGAGGGGGAGGGGGTGCTCCCCGCAAGGGGCCATGGGTCGCATGCCCCTGAAAGCCAAATTTTATGTATACTTTATTATTGTAAATTTGGACCATTCATCATTAGGTCTCAAATCTGATAGTAGATATTTTGTTGGCTTGACTTTCCCTAGAAGGCAACCCTATTTTATGAGGGAATTGTATTATGGCTGTGTATTGTCATGTATTTTGAGAGTCTAATAGCGGTTGTGTTGCCTTTGGATCTTTTGTTGGGGATACTCCTTTGAGAAGCTTGCTCTGCAAGTATATTGTAATCTTTGTGATTTATGAATAATATATTGGGTGAATTTTGGAGTGTGGAGCTTTTCTCCCAAAAGGGTTTTCCCCACATAAATCATTGTGTTGTGGTACGCATGATATTTATGTTTATTTCCATTTAAGTTTCTGTAATTGTTGTAAATATCTATAAAATTTTGCATTATCCTCCTCTCAAGATTAGTGTAGGAAGTTGTTTTGCAACCTTAGCTTCCTTACAAGTGGTATCAAAGCTTGATCGACTTTGGTTTAAGTTGTGGGTTGTTGGGATTTTTGAACTAATCTAGATTTGAGTGGGAGCTTGCCTAGAAGACACTTTATGATTTTGTTGTAAGAATTTTCAAATGGAAAGTTCATCAGGGAGAATAGAGAGATAAAATTATTGGAAATAATTTTAAAATGTAGAAGCCGAATATGAAGGATTTGTTGATAGATCTAGATCTGTGGGATGTTGTTGATGAGAATGTTTCAAAGCATATAGATTTTACTTTGGCTACTCTTTGGCACTTTCAAATTTTGGCTAAATTTGAAGTGCCCATGATGAGAAAGTTGATTGTAATACCCAGAAGTATACTTGCAAAATTTTACTAGGTAGCCTAGTTTGATGATGAATAACTTAATGTCTAGTCAAACCACTCTGGGATCATATTCATCTGTTATCAATAATTTCTCATGTCCACTTTTAGCCCCCCATAACTAGATTTGATATGTTTTTTAGGAATCAAGCTTATAGGTTTTGAAGAAGTTTGTTGTCAGCAAATTGTTGTATCTGTCAAGGTAGTCATCTTCAAAGAGTAATATTCCATTACTAATTGAGTGTCATGCCAAACTAAGTGGTCCCTACAATTTTACTAGTATTCATATGCTCCCATGTCCATATTCAAATCCCTAACATCTTGTTTGATATTTTTCATATGTCAAAAGCAAATGTAGTTTGTTGATATTTGTTGTGTGCACAGTGTCAAGGTTGTCAGAAAGCTACTTTGAGAGTACATATTTTGAAGTTGGGTGATTGTCAGAAGAAGTGAATTGGTTCTAGTGATTCTCCCCATGTTCATATCTCCCTTTGCTCAATTTCAGATTCTCAGGATTCAATTTGATATTTTTTCAAGGCGTTAAGTTGGTGAGGTTTGAAGGGATTTTTGATATTTGCAGTTTTTGAGGGTTCTTGGCCGCCCACATTGAATGTTAATAAAGCATTGAATGTTGACTCTCATGAATTTCCCTTGGGTGGTCACACTTTCTTGATATTCATACACACCCCTATTCAATTCCAATGCTCAAGAACATGATTTTATATTTTTTTAAGGGCCAAATTGGAGGTTTGAGGAGTATTTTAGAATGCATTGTGTCAAATCAACCCAAGAGCCTATCTTTGACTATCAATAATTTGCATCTCGGGAAGAAATAAACAAATCCACATGGTAGGCATGTTTTCGTGACATATGGCAACATCTCAATTCAACCTCAGGGTCACACAATAATTTTGATGTGTTTTTTAAGGCAGCTTTGAAGGCAACTTAACCTATTTTTTACTGCAGATGAGGGTGAAAAGGCAATCCCGCAATCCCGCAAGGGTTAGACTTAGGCTTGTAGGGGTGTGTGCAGGATTGTAGTATGAGGTCAAGTAACCATAAAGTTACCCACAACCCTGCGATAAATGTACCATAACATAAAATTTGTTGTGCAGGGTAGTGGTAGGGGTAAAAAGTGTTCAAATTTCAAAGATACGGAGCATGTTTGAGGTCAATATTTATGAGCTAGATGATTTTCACAATGAAACAATTGGTGATTACAATTTTTCCCATGTTAATGGACTTTTGTGTCCATTTTCTTAGCCCTAGTACCTTGTTTGATATTTTTTCAAAGTCAAAAGCAATTGGAGTTTTCACAATTTTGATGTCTGCATTTCCAAAAGGTTTCAAAGGGGTCAAATTTGAATTTTAATACTCTGTGAAGGAAGTGGATTGGTGAAAATCCCTTCTTCACACGTGTTCATTGGACTTAAATGAACTAATTTCCCTCGTGGCAGCTTCCCGAGAAGAGATCTAGTATTTTTTCAAGTTGGTGAATTTGTGATTTCCAGTTGGTTTTTTATAGTTGCAATTTTAGAAACAACTAGGTGAGCTACTTTGAGCATTAATATCTTACAATATTGATGACTTCATGCAAACCCGTTTGGAAACCTAGCCCCCATATCATGAATCAACATATCAGTGCATTTTTGTGGCTCCAGGAGAATGTTTGATCAGTTTTCCAAGATGATTTTGGAGGCTACTTGAATTATTTTGGTCACAGTGCAAAATGTCAAAAAGCAAATTCCAATGGCTACCCACTTCAGTTTAGGATGCATTTCGGATTTTTTGGAATAATTTTAAGAAATAAGATGTAATGAAATTCGATTATTAAGGGTTGTGCTTGGAATGCTTGTGGAGAAGATACCTTTAAGAAGTGTTTGACAGAGTGATTGAATTGGAAGGCATTGATTTAAAAAAAAAACCTCCTCAAAAACCAAAGAGGAAAAAACACAGGCCACCATTAGTCCAAGACAAGTCCTCTATTGAAGTTTAAAAAGTCTGTATTCAGGATCGTCCTGTTGTTGGAGTCATGGATGAAAATAAATTAATAGAATTTAGCAATTGTTTTGGTGACTCTTTAGAAATCTCTTTACTGGCTATGCTTATTCCAAGTATTTTTGAATCATCAAGGGACAATTTGAGTCAAGGACAAGATGCATTTGAAAGCCTATTGCAAGGCAAATGATTTTTCATGATATAACCACAGTAAGGAGAGTGAATCATCAGAATGTGGAAATTCTCAATCCAAATCGTCATCTTCTTCTCAGTCTAAATCTTCCTTACATTTTCAAATTGCATTTGTTTCACATAAAACCCATTAAGTGCAGATCCTTCAATCGTTTCTTTCAATGAGATAAAAATATCTTATGAAGCATTATTTTGAGCCATTATGTCAAACAACTCACAAACTGTGTCTGTGCTTCCTCATTTTTTCTTTTGCCAATCCTATTTCCGCACGGGCAGGAGGATGTAAACAAAGGTTGTGAGATTTAGCTTGACCATTGTCTTTTGTATTATATTTTTCTTGAAGTTTCTCGCGCCCCTTCACCAAATTCATTTCATTCAGGTTTTGTATGCATTGTGTTTCATACGATGGAATTTTATGTGGTGGCCTCTCAAATAGTTCATGCACCTTGTGGATGCTTTCACCTCGGTTCACATAGAGAATATATTGGCAATGGTTGGGGTATTTTGATTGAAATTATGAGAAAGATATTACTGGCAGTGCAAGAGCCTTAAGGAGGTTGAGAAGTACCTGTAAGCGGGCGAAGAGGACCCTCTCATCCACTACTCAGACCACCATTGAGATTGATTCTTTGTATGAAGGTCAACTAGAGTTTCCAAGGTCTAGTCCTTGTTGTAGAACTTCTTCAATGGTAAGGAGCTCTGCAAGAGCATAAATCTTGATGAGGTTGTTGCGTATGGAGCTGTGATCCAAGCTACTATTTTGAGTGAAGACGACAATGAGAAGAAATACTACCATACCCACAAAGAAAGAGCAGGTGACCCAAGGCATTTCCCACATCCCCGCAAAGGCCAAGTCATAAATCCTAAAAAATGATGTGATATTGCGGCAAATCCATAAACAAAATTTTATTACAATAAAATATGGTGAATATTTTTATACTTAGAGAAAATTTATTAAAATCACAACATTGAATTTATTTTGGGGAAATATAGATTTTACTGCTGATGTGAAATGTTTTCACTAAGAAGTGAAACATTTCCACCAAAGGAATTGAGTAAATGTAAATGTGAAATTTCTGAAAAAAGAGGGATAATAATAATCATTGAAAATTAATTTTTCACAGCGATGCAAAGACAAAGGAAGTTAAAATTAAATATTTTAGTTGCAAAAGATAATCAATGTAATGAAAAATTGCACTGAATGGGTTGTTGAAAAGTTATAACGATTTGAAGCTTATCGCTTCCTTCATATCTATAAGAAGGAAATCGGGACCGATTAGAAAAAGGGGGAGAAAAAGAGAATTTGGGTATACATTGTAAAATCTTTTGAAGTAGATTAATGGAAATGAAGTTATAATTTGGTGGCCAAATTTTGGTTTCAGTTGCTTGTTGAAATTATTGTATATAATTATGTGGCTACCTCTAGTTTGATCTTTCTTTGTTATTTAGGTCAAATGTATCAAGTATATATTTGGTTTTTCAAAGCACCTTCATGTTTTGTGTGGTTTACGTAACTAGTTTCGTCAAGTAAGAATTAAATTCTTTTAAATAAATCACAGTAACCTGGAAAATCATTTGGATCAATAAAAAGAGTCTTATAATTACTTCATTGCGCATTTATGTAATTCATAAATATCTAAGTGCCAAACAAATAGAGTTATAACCAGAAGGAAACATATCAATCCATCTATTGACTCAATTTCCCAACAAGAAGAAAGCACTGATCATCTCCATTCTAAAATAATATTTCATAAAATCTCATTCATGAATTTTTATTTTCTATTGTAGGAGTAGGAGTAGCAATTAGCTCTGTATTTTTTCTATATATTTTGAAACCCTCATACCATTATGAAATAGATTTAGAGAAAATGATGTAATTGAAAAGGTGTGATCACATGAGGATGATTTAATTGAAAAGATTATGAGGATGATTTAATTGAAAAAATTGTGAATCACACAAACTCTCCAAATTAGTATAAGGTTTTAATTTTCTTAGTTACCACTCTTCAGTCCCAAAGAACAAATAGTCATTGGTGATAAAGGTACACCCACCTACGCATAGCAAATCCTGAAGAGAAGGAAATTACAACCATCTTAGTTGATTCCATTTGTTGGCCATATCACTTGTTGAGCCTAATCATAAAGCTTGGCATACTTTTAGGGTTTAACAATCTGTAGATTTGGGAACCAATAAATTGGTGACTCTACTAGGGATGGACTAAAGGAGTCTCTAGTAAAAAAAAATTGAACATTTGTTTTCCCCATCTAAATCTACACCAACAGATTGGCGACTCTACTGGGGACAAACTTTGAAATTTGGTTGCAGACCAACCTGTGAAAGAGTCATTAAATTTTTAAATCTTATTTGATCAATGATTGAAAATTGTGGGATCTTCTTTCCCCATCTGATTCTACACCAACAGATTGGTGACTCTGTTGGGGAGATAAGTGATTATCATTGGGAAGAGTAAGGAATCAAAGGGTGCAAATCTGAAATTTGGTTCAGATATTGAAATTTTTGACCTAGATAAAGTTTTGTTGTAGTAATGGTGAAGAGACATGTGAATGACTCTACTTTTGGAGAAGACCCAAAAAATAAAATTCATTCCTCTTTGATAGAGGTGGTGGCTATGTTAAGAAGAAGCCGATGAGGAATGCAAAGACATCTCAGAACTACAACATTTCCAGTCAAAAATAAAGGTTAAAAGTTGGTACAAATTTCTTGTTGAGGAAAGAAGTCAAGGTTCCATCATGAAATCAGAATATTGCATATCTCCCTTAGATGCATTTTTTAGTCTAAGGAGACATGAAGGGAATTTGGATTTTCTTAATTTAAAAGAGCCTTGAACATCTATATGCAAATACCTATTATTTTTATGCCTGAAGAATCTGTATGCATTGAGTTGTTCATGAGAATATATTAGCCTAATTTAGTTTATTGGCCTGAGTCGTAGAATCCAATTACTCTTGACCAAGTGTGTGAATTGGTTGGTATCATAGAGAAGATAAGGTATAAGCATGTTATAAATGTTAAATCTAATAACATGAAAAAGGGTGATACCATTAACAGATATGGGGAAAATGATCAAACAATGCAGCCAGTAGAGGAAACATGTGCAGGTGAAATTTTCCATAATAATATTCTAGATTTGAATGAAGATGAAATCGTGGGAGACCAACTCTTCACCTTGGATGAGGATTACAATATTGAAGATGTTGTTGAGGACACACTGCATGAGGAATGCATCAACAACAAGGTAAGTGAAGGAGCAAGTCCACTTGGTAGTAAACAAATAGCACATCCATTGATAGTTGAGTGTCATGATGACACAATTAGTGAAGAAGTATGTACACCTGAAAATGGTTTCTAGAATTATTCACCCATTGTATGATGAAATGACAGAAGAAAGTCATATGATATCTTACCAAGGTGTGTCAAAACATGATTTTTATGTGTTTTCAAATCTATTCTACAATGAGGATGAAGCATTTTCAGATGATCAGGATGTTGTATCAGCTGGTGAAACTAATAACTATATTGATGAAATTAATACATATAATTTGTTATTTTTAAATGTTGAGTCTAGTTGTAATGTTGAAGTTGATAAAAGTAAATAATACATCAGCAATGAGGTGAAGGAAGAGGCATGTTCACTCAGTAGTGAACAAATTTCAAATTTGTTGACTATTGAATATCAGAGATATACACATAAGAATGACTCTAAAATTTCATGCCCAACACACATTTGCTTTGATGGTGAAGGTACTTTGTGTGACAATAATGATGCATTGCATGATGAGTGTGAAAGAGTGTATTTAGGATTACATTTTGATAAAATAGGGACATCTGGTGGTTGTGAATTTTATTGTAGCAATGCTCCAAAAATATACACTTTTGTTGAATCTTGGAGTGTTGATGATTTAAATATGTTAAATCTGTAAATTGTAGATTCTGATGATAGAGTTTCAAGATCACAACTATGTGAGCAAGCTACATGTGATGCTGAAAATGGTATTGATATTTTTGGATTTGACGTTGTATCATTTGATAGTGCTAACATTGATGATATTAGATGTCAAATGTAGTATGATGTAGGAGCATCCAGTGGTGTGAGGGCAATCTTACATCACCCAAAAATATGCTTTCCATTTATGTTCCCATTGTTTTCTTTTTGTAGATGTTTTTGCATTTCTGGATACCCTTTTCGTCGAATAAGAGTTTCCAACTTTCAGAACTGCTTTTCTGCTTTTTCTACTCAACTGCTATTTTTAGCAGGTGTGAATTTGAAGGCGTGGGAAGACAGAAATTTATGGGAAGGTTCAGGACGGAAAAATAAGCACTTTGGAAAAAGAATCAGGTCAAGATCATTCACGGTTTGAAAGTTATTCAAGTTCTAGTTTCTTCTTTTTGCCTTGAAAAACCTTTCGAGTCCAGTTTGAGGCACTAAACGGTTTCGGATGGGCCCAAAAATTTGCAAAAACCCCAAAGTAGTTGCTATTGGCCCTACTTTGTGCCACATTTTCTTTCTGAGAGCTTTCCGAAAAGGTATTATCATTGAAAATCCGACGGTCGGATTAAAAGTTATGGCTTCCATAAGTTGGTGCATATTTTAGAAATGTGCTAATTTTGAATGTGAATTTAAATTTGAATTTCAAATTGTAATTTTGAGCGCCAAACCACCAAAACTCATATCTCGAATGTTTTTTTTGGCTCCAAACCAAAAAAAGGGGTTATTTATTGGCTAGTTTCTAATTTTTGGGTAGCTTTTTGGGGAAAAGAGTTCGCATGCTGCGAAAAGGGAATTTTGTGTAATTTCTGTAATTTTTTTGAAACTTCTATAGCTTGCATGTATCACAGAGCTCGAGGATTTTGGATCCTCTGCATGTAAGATTTTCATTATTGAATAATAATAAATTTTGCTAAGTTGTGTGTATTATTTTTGTGTCTCGGGTTTGCTCCCTCGTCATAGTATGATTTGTTATGCTTTCTAGTTCAGTTAGAGATCCATCATTTGGTGAATGATAAAAAGTGTGATGAAATAAGGTATCACATAGAGTATGGGTCTAGCTTGTTTGGTGGTTGTGACTTTTTTTGTCACATGATAAAAAAATTTAGATTGATTTTTAGATGCATAATGATGGAGAATGCACTGGCAATATTGAGTATAGTAGATTGATGAAAGATATCAACATATTATGTCAAGCATATTTTAATAATATTTTCAAATTGGATTTAGTACAGCGTGATGAAAACCAAGTGCATGAAAAAAGAAAATATAGGCTCTTCTTTTTTGGTGGCCTTGTGCCATCAGTTGTGGTTTGATTTTTCAAACCATACCAATTCAAGGCAGAGGAGAGGTTTGACTATGTTTCCCAATGGATAAGACACTCGGTCTACTTCCACTAGAGATTTGAATTCTTGCTATGCCCACAAGGGAATACATCCCCAATCGGGGCCACTGTTGGCACCTTTAAATTTTGGCTAAATTTGAAGTGCTCACATGATGAGAAAGTTGATTGTAACACCCAGAAGTATACTTGCAAAATTTTACTAAGTAGCCTAGTTTGATGATGAATAAGTTGATGTCTTGTGATTTTTTGGTCAAAACACTCTGGGATCATGTTCATCTATTATCAGTAAGTGCTCATGTCCATTTTCAACCCCTCATAGTCAGATTTGATATATTTTTCAGGCAACAAGTTTATAAGTTCTGAAGAAGTTTATTGTTAGCAAACTGTTGCATTTGTCAAGGTAGTCATCTTCAGAGAGTAATATTCCATTACCAATTGAGTTTCATTCTAAACTAAGTGGTCCCTACAATTTTCCTAGTATTCATATGCTCCCATATTCATTTTTAAATCCCTGACATCTTGTTTGATATTTTTCATATGTTAAAAGCAAATGTAGTTTGTTGATATTTGATATGTGCACAGTGTCAAGGTTGTCAAAAAGCTAACTTTGAGAGTTCATATTTTGAATTTGGGTGATTTTCATAAGAAGTGAATTGTTTCTAGTGATTCTCCCCATGTTCATACCTCCTTTGCTCAATTTTAGATTCTCGGGATTCAATTTGATATTTTTTCAAGCCATTAAGTTGGTGAGGTTTGAAGGAATTTTTGATATTTGCAGTTTTTGAGGTTTCTTGGATGCCCACTATGAATGTTAATAAAGCATTGACTGTTGACTCTCATGAATTTCTCTTTGGTGGTCACACTCTCTTGATATTCATACACACCCCTATTCAATTTCAGTGCTCCAGGACGTGATTTGATTTTTTTCAAGGGCCAAATTGGAGAAGGTTTGAGGAGTTTTTTAGACTACACTATGTTGTATCAGCCCAGGATCCTATCTTTGACTATCAATAATTTGCATCTTGGGAAGAATTAAACAAATCCACATGGCAGGCATGTTTTCATGACATATGGCAACATCTCAGTTCAACCTTGGGGTCAGATAATAATTTTGATGTGTTTTTGAATGAAATTTTGAAGGAAGCTTAACCTACTTTTGATTGCATACAAGGGTGAAAAGGCAATCCTGCAATCCTACAAGGGTTAGACTCAGGCTTGTAGGTGTGTGTGTGAGATTATAGTATGAGGTCAAGTGACCATAAGGTTACTCATAGCCCCACGATAAATGTACCATAACATCATTTTTTTTGTGTGGGGTAGCAAGAGGGATAATTCAAATTTAAAAGATATGGAGCATATTTGAGGTCAATATCTATGAGTTCGATAATTTATACAACGAACCAATTGGTGATTGTAATTTTCCCCATGTTTTTTTTTTTATAAAAGGCACGGAGACCTATATATTATATATTATATATAAGAGAGGATTACATTTTTATCAGCAAAAAATCCAAAATGTCAGATGAGTTCTAAAGCATCATACTAACATATGCTAAATTATATTTGCTGCTCATAACTATACTACCTATCAGTATTACATTGCAGTTTCATAACATATAGATGTCTTTTCATATATCTACAAACATCTCCATGATTCTACTATATCAAAATTTTGAACCAACTGAAGAAAACATTTTTAAAATATTCACTGTAAACAAAAAAATTGATAATTTGCAAGAGCCAAGAAATTATTCTTCCATAAGATCATCCCCATGAACTGAGTTCTCATCTTGACCTTCGGTTGTTTCCAACAAACACCTTTCTTGAGCAAAGAAATCAAAACCAAAATGAGGCACATATTGTTCTCCAACCCTGTCCACAGCTACATATTGTTCTCCAACTAAAGAGCCAACAACATTTCCCACTAGAGCAGCATTTTCATACAGTGTTGGCTCTATTTGAAGAATTTGAGCCCTAGCCACAGCTACATATTGTTCTCCAATTGAAGAACCAACAACATTTCCCACTGAAGCAACATTTTCATCTAGTGTTGGCTCTATCTGAACAACCCCTGGCACAGAGAATGGGCCACCTTCCTTTATACCAATAGAGACTAAATTCTAAGATGGGTGAGGAGTATGATCACAAAGAAAAGAGATTGCATAATATTTCTCCTTGATGTCCAAACTCATTGTGACACACAGACGTCGGGAATTCCTTCTTAATACTTTGAGAAGGATACTGTCATTTCTAAACTGCAGGGCTAGCCTTATTGCTTTAGAAATATCATCAAACCCCAACCTATTTTTGACAAATTCTTTAGGAAATAAATCCCTCAAATACCCATCACCAGCAAATATATTGTATTGTTGGAAAACTTGAAGTAATGAATCACCATCAAGCATTTGGGGTTTAAAAAACTTATTGAAAATTAATTCCAAGTCTACTAGAGACTGAAGGAGATCCAGGGTGTTTGATAAAAACACAAAAAGAACCTAAGAGGGGAAATTCAAACATCTATATCTAGGGCTGGTTAATTCAAAACCAAGAATAGAACGTATTGATTCCTCAACCTTGAGACAGTCAACTCGGAAAATCATCACCAAATTCTCATGGGTGATATTATCCTCAAAAGGACGTTCCCCTAACTTCACTAGATAGTTAATTTTGAGATTCCATGGTTGGGACATCATTTTGGCATAACAAAAAACTCTAGACTTGTAGACCGATGCTCTCCAATTGCTTTGAATGCTTTTGGATAAACTAATACATTGTTCTCAACCTTTTAAAGTCAGGAAGAACAAGTATAAACTAATCATGAAGGCCAGAGTGAGTAAATGTGATAAAAACCAGTGAAGCATGTTGGCTCGTGCGAATCGTCCTCCTGCGCAGAGCAAATTAATGTGCCATACAATGGGAAGGCTATAAGGTACCTGCCAAAATAAAACAAAGATAAGAAAAAACATCGAATGATGAACAAGTTTCCATGCTGAGGTATTCATGGTGACTTCATATCCCATTCTCCATGTGAGTAATTAGGCACCACCTGGGAGTTTTAAATATAAGCATCATTACAGAGTATGCTTAGTATGCAAAATGGATGTCATCTTGATATGACAGAGGATGTCATCTTGATACGGCAAAGGCGATAAGACATTTGAAGCATTACAAACTGTATATCCCATCTCTAGCTATCATTAAAATTTCAACTGACGCTTTTACACAATCCTACACGACCATGATTTAAACACATGAAAACTATTGCCTTGTTGGATGATTCCTCTACAACATGGAGGATGACGCATGCTTCAAACAACACCCCTTACTTCTTACTCGGCAAACCATCACCCGCCTTTTATTTAAAATGAAATTTTGAATATATTTCAACGAGGGAATTGTGAGCTGATCGCAAATATTCATTACCGTTTTGACATCAATAGACTGCTAAGCCTGAAGAGATTTTTCTGCCACTACTATGCATTAAATGTGAGGAAAACTAGCCAGACCTTCATTTCTTTTAATGATTATCTGCTCCTTGTGATCACAAGCCAGGTTAGCCAAACCATCTGCTAATTTGTTACCTTCTTGATATATGTGAGAGAGGCGAATATCTTCAAAGGTTGTTAATAAATCCCATATTTTCTAAAGAATATACCTTAGTTTCTAGTTACAAATACTCTTTTATTTGCATGCATTGATTATAAGAAGAGAATCACCTTCCACATGTAACTTATTGATTTTGAGGTATTTTACCAAGATGACACCTACTAATAATGCTTGAACTTCTGCCATGTTGTTTGTACCATCCTTTAAATGTATTGCTTTAGCTTCCAGCAAAGAGCCCTTTGAGTCTCAAATACAACAACCAGCACCAGATATACCAGGGTTTCCTCATGAAGCTCCATCAAAGTTTAGCTTACAAAAATATGGGCTTGGTGGTATCCACTTCACCTTCTATCCATTTTCCCAGGACATGGCCGAAATTCCCCTTGAAGTGGTAAGACAATGTGTTTCCAATTATTTAAAATGAAATTATCCCAGTTGGAATATAATGAGGAAACTGACTTATAATTATTAACATAAGAATTACAAACTTCTGAGATTAACTTCTCTAGTTTCTCTTTAATTCTACAAATTGAGATAGCCTGATTTTTGAAAATGCATCTATTTCTTTCCAACCATATTGACCAAATTACTAGAGCAGGGGTAACTAGCCATATACATGTAAACAATGCAGATTTATGAAGGACTGGCCAGCTGGTATACATATCCCAAAGAGAATTAGGCGATGGGAAATAAACATTCAGTTTCCCCATAATGAAAGTCCATACCTCATAAGCCACTAGGAAAACAACAAATAGATGATCAACCATTTCATCTTTTTCTTTACATAAAACACATCTAAAGGCTCTTGTAATACCAAATTTCTCCAATCGATCACTTGTCAAAATCCTTTTCTTCAAGGCTAGCCAAGCAAAACTACCTACCTTTGGAAGTTGTGCTGAATTCCAACAAAAGGCAAAGGCTCTATGGGATTGAAACTGAGATGCTTGAGCAATGATTTCTTTGTACCCTTGCTTAATTGTATACAAGCCATTTTTAGAAGGTGCCCATAGCAGTTTATCCAAAGAGCAAGAGAGGTAGACGTTCCTACTCTTCAACATATCTGATAACAATTTCTTTTGAGCAACTGGTATAGGGGTATTCATTAAGTCCTTCCACTTAACCAAACATGTCATAGGGTCAGAGGCAGCAATATAATCCTTTAAAAACACTCCCCAGTTTTTTGATAGAATATTTTCAGCTAGTTGCAAATTCGGATTCAATTTGATAGGAGGCAAACCATTCCAAGAGTCTTTCCAAAACAAAACTTGTTCACCATTATGAACTTCCCATGAGAGAAAAGGGCATATAACATCTCGGCAAGCCAAAATGAAGTTCCACATAGTAGATCCTCCTATGGGATTATAAATTGTAAAGATCCTAGATGGATTATCATTATCCAAATATTTGCTTTGCATCACCTTGCACCATTTCAAATCTGGTTTATCATACATTTTCCAAACCAATTTAGCCCCTAGAGCCATGTTCCTTGTCGACGGATTATGAAACCCCACTCCACCACTTTTCTTATGAGAGCACATATTTTCCAAAGAAACAAGAGGGAGCTTCCTTTTATCATCTAAGTTTCCTTTCCAAAGAAATTCTCTTATTATCTTTTCAATTTGATGAATAACACCTTTTGGAGCTTGCAAAACTACCAAAAAATAATTTGGAATAGAAGTTAGAACAGATTTAACCAATAGAATTCTTCCAGCTAGTGTAAGCCATCTCGCTTTCCAAGCAAGTATTCTTGCTCTTATTCTATCTAAAATTTTATTCCAAAAAGAAGACTTATTGGATCCCATAAAAAATGGTATGCCCAAATATGAACAAGGGAGTTTCGCTCTTTGGAAACCTAGGATTGAAACCAAATTTCTTGCTATTATTGGTTTTGTGTTAAAAACATATACCTTTGATTTAGCTGCACTGATTTTTTTCCCTGATGCTAAAGAATACTTTTCCAGCAAATATTTAACTTGTTTTGCTTATGTCAAAGAATCCTTACCAATCAACAAAGTGTCATCTGCAAAAAGGAAATGAGTAGCTAAAATATTGGTGTTAGCTAGTGTGACCCCATGCCATAAGCCTTGTAGATGAGCCTTGTGAATTGATCTATTGATTGCTTCCGCCATAAGAATGAAGAGTACAAGGGACAAGGGATCTCCTTGTCTCACTCCTTGAGATGATCCAAAAAAGCCAACAAGAGATCCATTGATTAGCACCGAAATGTTTTCTCCAGAAAGACAAGAAAGTATCCACTTGCACCATTTATTGCTAAAGCCAAACTTCTTAAGCACCTGTATTAGAAATTCCAAACACACTCTACCATAAGCCTTCATCATATCCAACTTAATATCGAAGGAGGGAATACTGGAAGTTTTGATAGAATGTAGCACTTCATGAGCCACTATAGCACCTTCTAGTGTTTCCCTTTCGAGAAAAAAACCACCTTGTTCTGTTGATATTAGTTTGGAGATAAGTGGTTGAATCCGTAGATAAATAGCTTTGGTAAAAAAATTGTATATTGTATTGCATAAAGAGATTGTCCTAAAATCAACAAAAGACTTTGGGTTCTTTACTTTTGGAATCAGAGCAATGTGTGTTGTGTTAAATTGTTTTAGAATTGTCCCTATCCTTCTTGATTCTTCTAGCGCAAGGAGAATGTCGATGCCAACAAAATCCCAGCATTTTTGAAAGAACAAAGTTGTAAACCCATCCAGACCACAGGTTTTATCAAGCTACATGGAAAACACCACACTTCTTACTTCATCCAAAGTAAAAGGTTTCAAAATATTATCATTATCCTCTCTCATGATCAGTTTTGGAATGGAATCCAATAATAATTCAACTGTTTCAGAAGAAGTTGATGCAGGGATAATATCTGGGGCTGACAGAAGAGATGAAAAGAACCTTATAGCTTCTTGTTGGATTTCCTCCTCTTTTACTAATTCCTGGCCTGATATTGCATCTTGAATTCTGAAAATAGAATTGTGTGCCTTTTTTATCTATGCAGAAGCATGAAAGAATTTTGTATTTCTATCACCCTCCTTCAACCACAAATCCTGAGACTTCTACTTCCAATATATTTCATCCCTTGCCACTAACTCTACCCATTCATCTTGTAAAGACTTTTGCTTCTCATATAAATCTGCATCTAATCCTTGACTAATTACTTTATCATTTATATCTGATAATTCCTTAAATACCCTTTCCTTTTGCTCAAATATATTTTTGAAGACATTAACATTCCAAAGCTTTATCTAATTTTTAACATACTTCAGCTTATTTTCTAACTAAAACATTCTTAATCCCTCAATAAAAGGAGCAAAATTCCACCATTGGTTTAAAAGGGGAGTGAAATGAGGATGAAGAAACCACATTCTTTCAAATTTAAAAGAGGCCTTTTGGGGTCTAACCTAATTCTATTAAACACCAAAATTTTCCCTAAACCATACCAATTGGCTAAGGAAAGAAATCTATCTAACCTTTCTGCTATTTTAATTTTCCCCATGTTAATGTGCTTCCATTTCTATTTTCTAAGCCACAATACCGTGTTTGATATTTTTTCAAAGTCAAAAGTAAATGGAGTTTTCACAATTTTGATGTCTACATTTCTAGAAGGTTTTAAAGGGGTCAACTTTGACTTTTAATACTTTGTGAAGGAAGTGGATTGGTGAAAATTGATTTTGCACTCGTGTTCATTGGACTTAAATGAACTAATTTTCCTAGTGGTAGCTTCCCAGGAAGAGATCTATTATTTTTTCAAGGTGGTGAATTGGTGATTTCTAGTTGGTTTTTTACAGGTGTAGTTTCAATAATAGTAGGTGAGCAACTTTGAGCATTAATATCTTGGAATATTGATGGATTCATGTAAACCCATTTGGAAACCTTGCTCCCATATCAGCAATCAACATATCAATGCATTTTTGTGGCTCCAGGAGAATGTTTGATCGGTTTTCCAGGATGATTTTGGAGGCTACTTGACTTATTTTGGTCATAGTGTAAAATTTTAGAAAGAAAATTCCAATGGCTACCCACTTCAGTTTAGGATACATTTCAGATTCTTTGGAATAATTGTATGAGATAAGGTGTCATGAAATTCGATTATTAAGGTTTGTGCTCAGAATGATTATGGAGAAGAGACCTTTAAGAAGTGTTCGATAGAGTGATTGAATTGGATGGCATTGATTTAAAAAAAAAACTCTTCCTCAAAAACCAAAGAGGAAAAACATAGGCCACCATTAGTCCAAGACAAGTCCTCTATTGAAGTTTAAGAAATCTGTATTCATGCTTGTCCTATTGTTGGAGTCATGGATGAAAAAAACTTAATGGACTTTAGCAATTGTTTTGGTGACTCTTCAGAAAGCTCTTTACTGGCAATGCTTATTCCAAGTATTTTTGAATCATCAAGGGACAGTTTGAGTCAAGTTCAAGATGCATTTGAAAGCCTGTTCCTTGGAAAATGAGTTTTCAGGATATAACCACAGTAAGGAAAGTGAATCATTAGAAAGTGGAAGTTCTCAGTCCAAATCATCATCTTCTTCTGAATCTAAATCTTCCTTACATTTTCAAATTGCATTTGTTTTACATAAAACCCATTAAGTGTAGATCCTTCAATCATTGCTTTCCATGAGATAAAAATCTCTTATGAAGCATTATTTTGAGCCATTATGTCAAACAAATCATGAACCATGTATGTGCTTCCTCATTTTTTGCTTATGGAAATCCATTTTATGCAAATCCTACAAACATTGCATTGCACAAGAGAGTATCTCTTGAGGCATTCTGACAAACGATTCACATGAAAACCTGCACCTTGAAATTTCACCATCGCTTTAATAGGCAGATGTTGCTACAATATCTAATAGAGCATCCATCGTTTATGCTAGCTCCTATTTCCATGTAGGCAAGAGGATGTAAACAAAGGTCGTAGGATTTAGCTTGACTGTTGTCTTCTATATTATATTTTTCTTGAAGTTTCTCGTGCCCCTTCACCAAATTCATTTCGTTTAGGTTTTGTAAGTATTGTGTTTCATGCAATGGAATTTTATGTGGTGGCCTCTCAAACAACTCACACACCTTGTGGATGCTTTCACCTCAACTCACATAAAGAAAATACTGGCAATGGTTGTTGAAATTTGGCCTTACACCTACCAATAGAAATTGCTTGAGAGTTTTGAAAAGCCTTTACATCATCTCCATTTTGTGCACATTCATTAATCATAACATTTCATGTGATAACATCACTTTGGGGCATTTTGATCGAAAGTACGAGAAATATATTACTGGCAGTGCAAGAGCCCTAAGGAGGTTGAGAATTGCTTGTAAGTGGGTAAAGAGGACCCTCTCACCCACTACTTAGAACACCATTGAGATTGATTCTTTGTATGAAGGTCAACTAGATTTTCCAAGGTCTAGTCCTTGTTGCAAGACTTCTTCAATGGTAAGGAGCTCTGCAAGAGCATAAATCCTGATGAGTTTGTTGCCTATGGAGCTGCGATCTAGGTTGCTATTTTGAGTGAAGAAGGAAATGAGAAGAAATGCTACCATACCCACAAAGAAAGAGTAGGTGACCCAAGGCATTTCTCGCTTCCCCGCAAATGCCAAGTCATAAATCCTGAAAACTGGTGTGATATTGCGGTGAAGCCATAAACAAAATTTTGTTACAATAAAATATGGTGAATATTTTTATACTGAGAGGAATTTTATTAAAATCACAATATTGAATTTATTTTGGGGAAATATAAATTTTACTGCTGATGTAAAAAAATTTCACTAAGAAGTGAAACATTTCCACCAAAGGAATTGAGCAAATGTAAATGTGAAATTTTTGGCAAAAGAGGGATAATAATAATCATTAAAATTATTTTTTCATGGGGATGTAAAGACAAAGGAAGTTAAAATTAAATATTTCAGTTGCAAAAGATAATCAATGTAATGAAAAATTGCACTAGATGGGTTGTTGAAAATTTGTAATGGTCTTAATCTTGCCGCTTCCTTCATCTATCTATAAGGAGACCGTGAGAAAAAGAGAATTTTGGTATACATTGTAAAATCTTTTGAAGCAGATCAATGGAAATGAAGTTAAAATTTGGTGGCCAAATTTTGGTTTCAGTTGTTTGTTGAAATTATTGTATATAATTATGTGGTTGTATCTAGTTTGATCTTTCTTTTTTATTCAAGTCAATTGTATCAAGTATATATTTGGTTTTTCAAAGCACATTCATGTTTTGTGTGGTTCATTTATCTAGTTTCTTCAAGTAAGAATTAAATTATTTTAAATAAATCATAGTAACTTGGAAAATCATTTGGATCAATAAGAAGAGTCTTATAATTACTTCATTGCACATTTATGTTAGTCATAAATATCTAAGTGCCAAATAAATAGATTTATAACCAAAAGGAGGACACATATCAGTCCATATTTTGACTCCATTGCCCAACAAGAAGAAGGCACTGATCATCTCCATTCTAAAACAATATTTCATAAAATTTCATTCATGCATTCTGATTTTTTGTTGTAGGAGTAGAGTGGAAGTTAGCTCTATATTTTTACTATCTATTTCAAAACCTCATGCCATTATGAAATAGATTTAGAGAAAATGATTTAATTAAAAATTTGTGATCACACGAGGATGATTTAATTGAAAAATTGTGAATCACACAAACTCTCCAAATTAGTATAAGGTTTTAATCTGCTTAGTTACCACTAATCACTCCCAAAGAACAAACAATTATTGGTGATAAGGGTACACCCACCTAGGCATAGTAGATCCTGGAGAGCAAGGAATTCCAACCATCCTAGTTGATTATGTTTGTTGGCCATATCACTTTTTGAACCTGATCATAAATCTTGGCATACTTTTAGGGTTTAACAATCTATAGATTTGGGAACCAACATACTCAATATGATGGTATGGATCGTAAAGCCAAGGTTCTAATCAGATTGTGCTTGGTAGACTATTTGAATCAATATCCATGAAGAGACATCTGCACACAAACTATGGAATAAACTTGGTGAGATGTATCAAGCCAAATATTTAGTGAACAATATTTTCTTGAGGAAGAAATTGTATTCCTTGAGAATGGAAAACGGTGGACGAATTACAGACCACCTAGAAGCATTCAATTTTTTGGTGCCTAAATTGTATTTAGTTGGTATCAAAATGGATGAGGAGGAGAAATGTCAGATCTTGCTTTATTCTTTTCTTGATTCATGGGATTCACTTGTTATGGCTATTGGGAGTACTTACATGTTATATTAAAGACTAAAGATATGGTGGGATCTTTGCTTTCTTAAGAGATGAGGAGGAAGGTGTCCATCAGTGCCAAGGAGGCCCTAAATGTTCATGGAATACCTAAGGAATAAGGAAAGAAGATTGAGAAGCGTGATAAATCCAAGTCCAAGGGGGGATCCAAATCTCTTGTTAAGTCCAATGTTATTTGTTGTAACTATGGTAAGCCTGGGCATATTCATAAGGACTGCAAAGAAGAAAAGAAGAAGAAAAGGAAGAGATTTGATTATGATTATAATTCCAAAAAGAAAGATGGTGATACATTCATTGTAGCATTGGCAACTCGTGTGGGCAAGGATGCATGGTTAATTTACTCAGGTGCATCTTCCCATATGACCTTTAATAGAGATAGGATTTTTTAATATGAATAATTTGATGGAGGTAAGGTGTACTTTGATGGTGATTCTTATTTAAATATTTTTGGTTGTGGTAAAGTTAAAATCAAGGTTCCTGATGGTAGAATAAAAATTATTAATGTTGTGTTCCATATCCCTGAATTAGCACAAAATTTGTTATATGTGAGAAAACTAATAGATTTAGGTGTGCAGGTAGTGTTTTTGATTCAAAATGCAAGATGGTTATAGGTTCTATGGTGATTGCTAGAGGTATCAGATATGGCACATTGTATAAGCTTGGTGCATCCATCGTTGAGTGCAATAGTACTTCTGTGAAAAGAAAGTTTGTGGAAGAGGTGAGGGTTTCATCTTTAGAAGATGGTCATGGCTTTTGGGTACCCAAGGGTGCTCTTTCTTTTGAATCAAAGTTACCTATAGAGAAAACTAAGTTATGGCACCAGAGACTTGGCCACATTGGAGAAAAGGATCTAAGGACCTTGAAAAGTAAAAACCTTGTTGAAGGGTTGTCTAATTGTAATCTTGAATTTGATTTTTGTGAGCATTGTATTTATGAAAAAAAAAACCATGTTCAATTTTACTCGAGTTCTCATAAAAATTGTGGTGTATTAGATCGTATTCATTCTGATGTGTGTGGTCCTATAGATGTTCCTTCAATTGGAAAATCCACATATTATGTTCCATTTATTGGTGATTATAGTAGAAGGAAATGGGTGTATTTTCTAAAGATTAAATCTAAAGTTTTCAATTGGTTTAAAAAATTTAAAGAAATGGTTGAGTTGCAGGCTAGAAAGAAAATAAAATGTTTGAGGACTGATAATGGTGGTGAATTTTTCTCTAACAATTTTGTTAGATTCTATAAATATTGTGGTATTCATAGAAAAAAGATAATTTTGTATTCCCCACAACAGAATGGAGTTGCATAAATAATGAACAGGACACTAATGGAGAAGGCTAGGAGTATGTTGAGTGATGTTGGTCTACAAAAATTTTTTTGGGTTGATGTTATTTACATTGCCTATTACTTGATTTACAGGTCTCCTACATGAGCTCTTGTTGATAAGATGCCTATAGAGGTATGGTTGGGTCACAAGCCTTCATTAAGACATCTTAGATTTTTTTATTGTAAGGCATATGTACATGTGCCAAAGGAGAAGTGAACAAAGTTGGAGAACAAGGTTGTGAAATGTATCTCCATCAGATACAGTTATGGTGTGAAAGGATACAAACTTTGGGAACATGTTGTACAAAAGGTAATATATAGTAGAAGTGTTATTTTTAGAGAAACTAAGCCTTCTTCTATTACATTATAGCCAGAACAAAGTAAGAAGGAAGATGTGATTCAATTTCCTTCTACACCTAAGAAATTTGAATCAAGGCCCATGGATAGACAAGAAGTTGAGAAGAGCTTTTCTAGCTTTGAATCTTCAAAAGAGGAGGAAGAACCTCCAACTCAGGTTGTTTGTAGGCCTACAAGGCATAGACAACCACCTAAAAGGTATTCACCTGATTATTAGAGATGTATTTTTGCTTTGAATACTAACATGGATGAACCCAGATTGGTAGAAAAGGCATTAGGTACGAATGATGCAAAATCCTGGAAGATTGTTATGGATGAAGAAATGACAGATTTGAAAAAGAATGATACATGAGATATTGTACCATTTCCTGAAGGAAGAAAAGCTATTTGTTGCAAATGGGTATTCAAGAAAAATATTGGTTCATATGGAGGTATTAAGAAGTACAAAGAAAGGTTGGTTGCAAAAGGTTACTCTCAAGTTGAGGGTGTTGATTATGGTGAGATATTTTTTCATGTTTCAAAAATGGCATCCATTAGATTTTTTCTTTCTATTGTTGTTGCTTATGATTTAGAGGTTGAGAAAATGGATGTGAAAACTACTCTCCTTCATGGTGACTCGGAGGAGGATATTTATATGAAAAAGTTAGAGCACTACGTGATGAAAGGTAAAAGTAAATTGGTTTGCAAATTAAAGAAATCTTTGTATGGCCTAAAACAGAGTACTAGGATGTGATACCCAAAACTTGATACATATGTGTTGAACTTGGGATTTGAGCGTTCTAAGTCAGATCATTGTGTTTATTATAAAATTGATGGCGATCATTTCCTATTTATTGCATTATTTGTTGATGATATGTTATTTATTAGTAAAGGAAAAGGTATGATTTCAAAACTGAATTCTCAACTTGCTACTAAATTTAAAATGAAAGATCTTGGTGTAGCTAGACACATTCTTGGGATGGAAATCAGAAGAGATAGAGTGAATAGAAAGCTATGGTTTTTCTAGAGTAAGTATGTCAATTCAATTTTATAGAGGTTTGACATTCAGGATTGTAGACCATTGTATGCTCCTTTTTTAGTTGGAACAAAGTTATCTATTATAGATTATCCAATATCCCCACCAGAGATGGAAGACATGAGTAGAGTTCCTTACTAGAGTTTAATTGGAAGTTTTATGTATGTTATGGTTTTTAATAGACCAAGCAATGGGATTTATTTCCAAATATATGTTTAATCCTAGTAGAGTTCACTGGGATGCAGTTAAAATATTCTTCAAATATTTGTGTGGTGCCTCAGAATATTCCTTGTGTTATCATAGCAATTTGACTGAAGATGAGATTTCCCTTGATATTCATGGTTATGTGGATTCAGACTCGGTAGGTGATGTTGATAGCAGCCAATCCACTGATGCTTATTTGTTTACTTTATTTGGTGGTATAGCTGGATGACTAAGCTACAAGTGGTTGTTTTTTCCACTACTGAAGCTAAGTATATGATAGCTACTCATGCTTGTAAAGAATTCATTTGGCTTAAGAGACTTTGTTCAGGTATTGGAATAAAACAAGTTGTAGTGACAATTTATTGTGACATTTAGAGTGTGATATGTCTAGCTAACAACCTGACATTTCATGCCACGACCAAGCACATTGATGTACAGTATCATTTTGTTAGAGATATGGTCAAAGATGGCAAACTGAAGCTAGTTAAGGTAGAGAATTTGATAAATGTTGTTGATTATTTAATTAAGCCTACGAGCATAGGGAAGTTTAGATGGTTTTTGGAGTCTATGGGCCTTTCGGCCCCTAACAATTAAGAGATGATGTTTATATCAGCCCTTCCCATTGCTCTTGCAAGTTGTTCAAGAAGTGGGAGATTTTTTGGGAAAAATTGGCTCAACCTTGAAATTACATATAAGGTTTACTATTGATAGGTAAGCATCAGGGGCGCAGAGGGGGGGGATTACCCCACAAGGGGTCCAAGGGGATCATCCCCCCAGTGGGGGGTCTGAGGGTTGCACGCCCCAATGGGGGCTCAAGGGAAACACCCCTAAAAGCCAAATTTTATGTATATTTTATTATTGTAAATTTGGATTGTTCATCATTAGGTCTCAAATCTTATGGTAGATATTTTGTTGGATTTACTTTCCCTAGAAGACAACCCTATTTTATGAAGGTTTTGTATTATGATGTATTCTGAGAGCCTAATAGCAATCATGTTGCCTCTAGATTTCTGGTTGGTGATACTCCTATGAGAGGCTTACTCTACAAGTATATTGTAATCTTTGTTATTTTTGAATAATATATTGGGTGGCTTTTGCAGTGTGGGATTTTTCTCCTGAAAGTTTTTTCCCCACGTAAATCATTGTGTTGTGATATGCATGATATTTATGTTTATTTACATTTAAGTTTATGTAACTATTATAAAGATTTGTAAAATTTTGCATTATCATCCTTTCAAGATTAGTGTAGGAAGTTGTTTCGCTACCTTAGCTTCCTTACAACATATTCCTTCCAAAAAGAATATTCATAATTCTAATTCTAATTTTAATTATAATTTGAATAGATATTTTCCCTCTAATATCTTGAACCAATTTTCCATGAATATAGGGATATTTTGGGCTCTCATTTATCCTCCACCCTTGATTTTCCTTGATCTCCTTGATTTCCTCTCAACCGTCAATCTTCAAATTTAATCTCCATCATTGATTAGATATTTGTAAATCTATAAAATAAGTCATTTCCTCATCAAAATCATTCACAATCTTAATCATTTATCAATATCATGTTAATCATTTCTTAAATCTTAGCTTTTGCAATCATGGGTTATGCTTAATAGAGAAATTCACATACATTTGGAGCATAATCCACCAATGGGATTATAGATTTTCTTGTTTCTTTAGTTTTAATTGTGTTTGAATTGTATTTCATGTCTTTTAATTTGAATCTTTGAAGCATTTTGTATTCTATTTCATTGAGTATGGTCTAATATGATCAATCTTTCATGAGTTTTTATTATTTGTGCTCTAACCACTCTTATTATTCTTTCTAACTAATACTCATATTTCCCCTATGACACATTGCTCAATGAGAAGTGTGTTGTTTAGGAATTAATGAATGTTTGATTTCCTCTTTGGAAAATGTAATTAAATAAGCTTGGAAAATGAATTAAAGGGCCAATTAAAGCATAATTAAGCTCAATTAATTAAGGGAGCCCTAAATAAGTGTGAAAGTGAAAAGAGATACACCTTAAAACACTAAATTAAGGCACAATTAAGTCCAATTTAACTATGAGGGCCCAAAAAAATGAGAAAATATAAAGGGATACAATTTTTGTCACTACATTTAGCCCCCACTTTAGTGAGAGGATGACCTTGCATCAAACTCACAATAAAGTAGAAAATAAAAATATATGTATGCGGAAATGACAAGATAATCAATCATACAACATCAAAGACTTAAAGAAAGGGTAAAAATGAAAAGGGTGGATCAAGCCTCAACTGTCCAACGCGATGTGGAACATGCCTCAGTTGTTTGTCTAAAAATGTTCACAAGAAAAACTCATTGTCCACTATGCAAACAACACGCACACTCCCAGAGGACATCAAACCCAATGACACCACCAAGAAAAAGATGCATCGCAAGAAGTAAGAAGATTGCACAATGAAACATAAGGAATGTCAAAATTTTCAAAAATAATAATGCCAATGTATGCCCCCACTTTAAAGAAATTGCTAACACCATGCTATGAGAAATTTACTTTAAAGTAGCAAATAGTCAATGCTAAAAATAAATAAGACATAAGAGCTTATTCAAAAATCCATATGCCAAGTCATATGTTTTCAAATGAAGCTACATCATGAAAAAAATAAGAGGGGTTGCCCCCAAAATAAAATCCCAAACATATAAGGGATCCACAGATTTGGGGTCAGTATATCTTTGCTATAATGTTGTTATAGATCTCATAAATGTCATCATTCCCCAAATACTCGTAGAACTAGAAGAATGATACATAGAGAGAGAAAAAAAAGAAAAATATTTTAGGATCACATGGAAGAGACTAAATGTCTCAATGCCTTGTGTCATCCCCAAAAGGAAAACACAAGACAAAGAAAAGATGAGTGTTTACAAAATATAGAAGATTGAAGATACAAATAGAGGAATGAATATGAAGAGCTACATTAAACAAAACAATATGGAGGATCACATTACACATACAATCACAAAGAAAAGAAAACAAATACAAGACTAGTAAGGCACATGCAATTCAACTTATAGCAAGTCGTCTACATCCCAATATTGTTCAGTATATGTGGAAGGTGGACAACTAGCCAAAGGGACAATGTGAAGTGCCAAACTAGGACTAGGCATCTAACCCCTTGCCCCCACTAAGTGCAAGGCAAGGATGAGCCGATATGAGTGATGAGAATGAGCTCCTTGCAATAAAGAAAATTATTTTCAATGAATGTAAAGCATGCAATAGTGAGTATGCTATGATATTACAACTATCACATGGCAAGGAGCAAAGTTCATGTAATTTAGTCAAGTTGGATCCCTAGGGGATTTAAATTTCTTCAATAATTCTTGTAAACCATGAAAATTATCAATGTGATGTCCAAAAAATCTATGATATGCACAATATGGTTCATTTTGATCACTTTGTTGTGGTGTTAATTGTTCAGTTTCAAGAGGTAGCTTAATTAATCCCCAATGTAAAAGATTCTAGAAATCATTCTCGATCTTGGATATTTTTAATAAACCCTCAAGAGGATCAAACGTCTTTTGTTTCTTGGATTTGTAAAGTTGATGTGGTTTCTTATTTGGTTTGATATTTTATTGATTTGAAGGTGAAGGATCTAAAGTAACCCTAGGATCCTTATGACGCATTATTTTGTGGAATAAGACACCTTTCCTATTAAGATCATTGTGATTGTGATTATGTTCAACAATTGGATCTTCTAACATCACACCTTTCCCTTTTTTAGGAAGGGATGCATTAGGAATTGTGTATTCTTTTATTGAATCTCTCTCATACATAGGAAAGGTATTGAAGGTTGGCTAGTTGGGGAGAGGGAAAATTGTTTTTAATGATATGGACCAGGCTACATATAAACTCTATTCCTTGTACATGTTTAAGAATATTTCTTATATTCCCATGACAGGAATGGCATTACTAGCAATATGTTTGGATCTCACAAAGTATTGCAAACATTTCAATTCTTCATTGATCTACCTTATGTTCTCTTGCGGGACACAACAATCATTATTTCAACATCATGCACATTAGTTGTGAGTAGGGAATTCATTGGAAATGAGGTATGAAAGTTATGATCCATAGTGGGTTGACTAGTGCCAACACTATGAGTGATAGAGTTAGAAAACCAAAGATCCATGGTGAATGGTGTATCACAGGATGACATAAGTCTTGAACTACGTCTCATGATAGTATTGGCAATAAGACACCAAGTTGTGAAGCTCATACAAATTTCACAAACTCAGTATGCACCCAAAATGGATAAGAGGTAAAATGCAATGAAATATCCTAGAATGTAAAGTGCAATGCAAATATGTAAAAGAAATTTTTAGATTTCAAACAAGATAATTTTTTGATTCTACTATGCAAAAACCTAAAAATTATGTCCTTTAAATGTCATTTTAAATTCACACAATGCACTGAATTTATCAAATGAAGCTAAATATGATCAATTTGAGATAACAAAAATTCTACACACTATAACAACAAACTAAAAATAGCAAAACATAATATAGAAATGGAGATTTTGATGCCTAGAAATGTAGGGAAAAGCCCTAATCAGGGACTCATTCACCCATGGGCGAATGGGTCCTAGTTGAGGGTTTTGAAAAATGAATTTATAGTTTTTTGAGTTGATTCTTATGGTTTTCATACTCTGGACTAAGACAGGTGGTTGTAGTTTGAATTTTCTATAAAATGAGGTCTAAATGCAAATTCAAAATAATGATAAATGAAAAACTAGGAGACCTAATTTGATATGCAATTTCGATTCAATTTTCAAATGTAAATGAATGATGATGTAATGTTATGTAAATGCTTTGTAAAATGACTGATTTTTTTGAATTTTTAGATTTTAAAGAATGCAAAAATGTAATCCTAAAACCCTAAATGAGATGCAAAATAATGCAAGTTAAGCAACCCTAAATGAGATTCAATTCAATGCAATGCAATGTAAATGAATGCACAATCTAGATCTAGGGTTGAAATGGACTCCAAAATCAAAAAGATATAATGCTCAAAAATTGGGTTCACCAAAATGAAATAGGGTGAAAAAGTAGGTGGATTATCAAAATAAGGGTATGTTGAACCACTTATGGGACCTATTTCTCACTCATTTCATTAAGAAATGAGATCCACACAAAGAATTGACTTACAACCCTTAGGTGAGTCAGCTCAAGATGTGAATCTATAGATTATGTTATGACTGAAGGACGTGGGTCAAGTTCACCAAGCACTTTTGGGAGAAAAACTAAAAATAGTAAACTAATCCAATTATGCCAAATTAAACATAAAATAGCAATATTAAACTCAAATAAGCAGAACTAGAAATTAAATTACAGATCTGAGAAGGCCAGAACTGTGTTTACCAATCACCAAAAGTGAGTTTCTGAAGGTTGATTGGGACTCATTCGTCCTGGGGCGAATGGGTCCACTATCAGGGTTTTTCTGTAAATTTTGTGAGCCTTTGCTACAGATCTGAATCTTCCAATTTTTCCAAGTGGCAATGTTGGAATGTCAAAAATAATTTTTGTAGATGAGTTTTTGTGAGATGACAACTTTTGCAACTTTTTCAACTTCTTCAAATTTGCTCTTCAAGAGATCTTCAAGCTTTCTTCCACCTAGATCTACAAACACAACATGAAAGGGAAAATTATTTGTTTTTGGTGAATGAGAGTTTTCCATGGTCAAACCCCACTTTGGTAATCAAACCTTGAAATGAATAAAAGCATGAAAGAGGGAATAAAGAATGAACATAGTAATGTTACTACTCAATAAACCCTTGAACAATACTTGGAATAAAAGTATACAACTTGCATGAAATGGCTTCAATGGATGTGGATATTGAACTTTGAATCTTGGTTGAAATAGTGCTCTGAATGCTTTATTTGATTATGAAACCTACATCAAAATGTTAGCTCCAAAAACATGCATGATGCAAGAAGACTTTGACATGAAAATTGGATCTTGATTGTTGCAATAAAGCTCTAATAAATCTACTCTTGAATTCCTTTGATCACAACTTTATCTCTTGAAAACTTTCATGAAAACTCTTAGATTGCTTAGATGAAACTTAGTGAAATAACCTTATATTTATAGATATGTATCCCTAATTTTCTGAAATTCAAATATCACAAGTCGACATTGAATCATAGATTTGAATATGTTAAAATTCCACCAAAAACATAATTTAAATTTAGGTTCTAAGTTCAAGGGAGGACCCATTCTCCCATGGGAAAATGGGTCCTACGTCCCTAAACCTAGGACTCACATTGCTCAATGAGAAGTGTTATGTTTATGCATTAATGAATGTTGGGTTTCCTCTTCAGAAAATGTAATTAAGTAGGCTTGGAAAATGAATTAAAGGGCCAATTAAGGAATAATTAAGCTCAATTAATTAAGGGATCCCTAAATAAGTGTGAAAGTGTAAAGGGATACACCTTACTGTTGCAAGTATGAATGATTATGGTGGTGTTGTCATTAATATTGTCATTGATGTCAACACAGTATAGGTTGTTGCAGAGAAAGGAAACAAGTGATTGCAGGTGGCACATGTATAGTTGAGATACTGTTGAAATGTGTGAGTACATGAAGCTATCTTTATGGTGTTCTAGGTGTGCTGATATGATGAGTTACAAAGTGCTTTTGAGAAAATTAATAAATAGTGAAGTCAGAATTGTGTGTGTGTTCAGAATATGCTCTAGTATGTGCTTCACATTTATTTTGTGTTGATCCTATGCTTGTGTGGATCTGAAGTGTCATTTATGGGCATCCTTGGGTGTTATATCCTAGATTATAGCTATTTTTTTTATGAAGAGTGAAAGTTGTGTTCACTAGTTTGTGAACTGGTTTAGCAGAGTTGTTTGTCTATGGACTGGGAGAAATGTATATGCTCCGCAGTCCTTTGTTGGTATTTTTTAGGTATTGTGGATATGGAAGAAAGCTTGTAATGGTGTTATATGTGCTTTGTCAAAGGTGTTTATGGTTTGGTGCTCTGAAAGACTAGTTTCAGAGTTACTGTGTGTGTCTATACAATTTGAATGGACTAATGGAAAGTGTTTTGTGTATGTAGGTTGTTGCAGCAGCTACGGATGAATTTGAAGGCATCTAAGATGTGTTCCAGTGTTTGGTGAAGCATGTTATGTGGTCTTCATGTTATCTTCTTGTTGTGGGAGTGTGTACTTCAAATCTCATTGGTGTTTTCATTAGGTTTGGTCGACCTAGTGTTTACACGTCATGCGAAGGATAAGTATCAATTTTAAGGAAGTGTGTGATTGATCCGAGATGTTATTTTTTGGTTTTGGTAAAGTGTTGGTTTGGTTCTCTCTCATTCTTATCCATCACGGGAATGTTGAGTTGCCGACCTAATTTGAATTTGTAAAATGAAGCGTGTGTAGCCGACCTTGGAGAAACTTTCTAAGGTTGAAGATGGTATAAATAAAAGGAAAGATGTTAAGGTTTGTATGCCACAAGTATGAGAAGTAGATAGATGTTAAGATAGTGTGAAAGTGAATTGAGGCAGCGAGAACTTTAATGTGTTATTAGACTCTTGAAAGCAGTGAGCTGATGGTGTCTGCAATTCTCTGATCAAGGTTGTGGATGTGTGGAAGTTGTTGTGGTGGATCATCTATTGCATTGAGATAGTGTTCTCTATGTAACATTCTTATTTCTATCTTTATGTATCTGTAGGTAGTGAACCTCCCATTTGGACAATGAGTCCTATTTTGGGTAGTGAGCCCTTTGGCAGTGAGCCTCTTGTAGTCAGTTTTTCAATTACACTATATTGTGAGTTAATCCTCACCGTGGTTTTTCCCTTAGTGGGTTTTCCATGGAAATCTAGTGTTTCTTCTGTTGATATTGCTTTTTGTTATTTTCACTTCATGCTCATAGTTAATAACAGATTAAAGTGGATATGGAGTAAATAATTTTTTGAGTTTTGTGAATGTGATTGGTGACAATTGATTCACCCCCCCTCTCAGTTGCCTTGTACATTTCAACAATTGGTATCAGAGCTTTGATTCCTCGGAGAAGAGCTTAATCGCTTGAGGTAGATCCGATGGTGCAAAAATTGAAAATCCTTGTGTTTGATGGATCTGACTATGGTTTTTGGAAAGTGTAGATGAGAGGTTACTTGATCTCTCTTGGTTAAAAGACTTGGAAATTTGTTGAGACAAAATATGTTGAGCCGGAAAGTGGTCCTTCTGTAGATAAGATTTCTACCTATGAAGAAAATGAAAAAGCAAGGTATGTAATCTATAGTGCTTTATCTAAGATTGAGCTGACAAAAGTTATTTCATTAGGCACTGCTTATGAAGTTTGGGAAAATTTGAAAGTTATCTATGAAGGAAATGATAGAGTCAAATTGTCAAAGAAGCTAACAACTAAGCGCAGATATGAGAACTTGAAAATGGAAGAAGGTGAAGAAATTGCAAGCTATTTTTAGAGGGTTGATATTGCAATAAATGAAGTCAAAAATTAAGGTGGTACTCTGACAGATGAAGATGTAATGGAGAATATTTTGATGACTCTACCGGAGAGTTGCAGTGATAAAGTCTTGGCTATTGAGGAAGTTTATGATCCAAATAAATTCACTAAAGAACAACTATTTCGAACCTTGACTGCATTTGAAATGAGGAAATTTGAAAAAGAAAAGGAGAAAACAAAAATAGCCTTCAAGGCCACAAAAAGAGAAGATGATCTGGATGGTGATAGTTCAAAGGAGTTGGAAGCAAATTTTACAAGGAAATTAAAGAAAGGTAGCAATAAGTACAAAGGTATGTTACCTTTTAAATGTTTCAATTGTGGAAATATTGGTCACTATGCTTCAAGATGTCCAAATAGAGCCATACACAAGAAGAGCGGAGACAACAAAGACAAAAAGGAAAAAAAGTTCAAGAAATTGTATTATGTTTGAGAAGATGCTAGAATTTCTAATGATGAATTTTATTTTGAGGGTGATAATGATGAATGCGTGTTTCTAGCCTTAAATAATAAATCAGTGTCTACTAACCATGGAAGATGTGCAAAGGAATGTGGTCTAGAAAACAAGAAGGAAGAGATGGAAGGTACTCTGGTTACTGCCTTTCATGTTAGACAAGATGAAGACTATTGGGTAATTGACAGTGGCTACTCAAATCACATGACCAAAGACAAAAGTAAGTTTACTAACTTGAAAAGTATGATGGAGGATTATTCATGTTTGGAGATGATTCTGGTGCAAAGATTGTTGGAAAAATAACAATTAGTTTTGATGGAAAACACAATACTAATGATGTCTATTATGTTAAGGTCTTAAGGCATAATCTCTTGAGTGTTGGACAAATGTGTAGCAAAGGATTTAAGCTTGTTTTTTAGGATAATACTTGTGAAATCATAAAAGGGTCTGGAACTATGGTTGTTGCAGGAAGAACATATGGAAACATTTATCAACTTAAGGGTGTTTATGGTCAGTGTTTTGTGTCTCAGGTTAATGAAAGTTGGCTATGGACCAGTGGATGGGACATGTAAACTTTGGCAATCCGATCAGGATTAGTTCAAGAGAAGCTGTCAGGGATTTCCCTAAAATCACAAAGCCTACCAATACTGTTTGTAGAAGTTTTCAATTGGGAAAACAAACAAGATGCATCTTTAAAGGAAAAGAACAATCAACTACCAAAATGTTGGAATTGATTCATATAGACCTTTGTGGCCCTACAAGAATAGGAAGTCTTAATGGTGACAGGTATTTTATGCTTCTAATTGATGATTATTCTAGAATGACATGGGTTACTATTCTTAGGGAGAAAGATCAAGCTCTGGATAGATTCAAAGTGTTCAAGGCTACGGTAGAGAATGAAGTGAACCTGAGAATCAAATGTTTAAGGTTTAACAGAGGTGGAGAATTCACCTCCAGTGAGTTTAATATGTTTTGTGAAGAGCATGGTATAAAGAGACATTTTTCTGGTCATAGAACTCCTCAACAGAATAGAGTTGTTGAGAGGAAGAAACGACCAGTTCAAGAGGCTACAAGTATTATGATGAAAGAGGAAAATGTACCTAATGTATACTAGAGAGAAGCAATCCACACTACTATTTATATTCTTAACAGAATTTAGATAAAAGGTAATAGCACAAAGACCCCTTATGAACTATGGCATGGAAAAATTCCTACTGTTAAGTACTTTAAGGTGTTTGGAAGCAAATGTTATATTAAAAGAGATTATGAGAATCTAAGAAATTTTAATGCAAGATGTGATGAAGGTATTTTCCTTGGATACTCAACTAATAGCAAAGCTTATAGATGCTTCAATAAAAGATTGAGAAAGATTGTTGAAAGTGCAAATGTAAAATTTGATGAAAATATGTACAGATTAATTTAGATAAGTGAAATTGAACTAGATGAGCCTATATGTGGACAAGTACAAGAAGAGAATAAGGAATAAGAAGAACAGATTGAAGAAGAAGAAGCTCTAGAACCTGCTCCTAAGACTCCAAAATATGTACAAAAAAATCATCTGAAAGAATAGATAATTGGAGACAAAAGTAAAGGTGTAAAGACAAGAAGCAAAGTGGTAGCAACTGAGGTAATTTTTTGTTTACTTTCCAATATAGAACCTAAAAAAGTGTTTGAAGCATGCAAAGATGAAAATTGGGTTAGAGAAATGAAAGAGGAATTACAACAGATAGAGAAAAATCAAACATGGGAATTGGTTACTAGACCGGTAAACAAGAATGTAATTGGTAAAAAATGGGTATTCAGGAATAATTTTAATGACAATGGTGAAGTATTATAAAACAAAGCAAGGCTTGTGTGCAAAGGTTATTCATAGGTTGAAGAGATAGGCTTTGAGGAGACATTTTC
>VDFB02003018.1:0-17943 GCA_007258455.2 Sequoia sempervirens
TAAATTCCAGTCAAGAGGGATGGTGGAATGGACCTTGTGCCCTAGAAGGGTGTTCTTAGGACCCAAGGCACAGATTCAGTCATTGTCTTCTTATTGGTATTATGTGTATATGGACCTAGAAAGGAGGCTGCTTTGGTATAAGCTTTGATGGTTGTCAACCTATGCTGCTTCTTTCTATGGGATGTTTTCACTTCCATAAGAAGTTTAAGTTGATCGCGTAGTAATTGCAAAGATCTGGACAAAGGTTTGATACTGAAGAGGACAGGGTAAGAAAAGAAAGCAAATAAACTAAGCCTCAGCTTCACTGACATGGTCAAGCAAAACTATGTGAAGGATTGGCCCTAGAACATCAACAAACTGAATTAACCTAGGGTAAAAGGAAAATATCAACTAGGGCTTGATTTATTGTTTTGAGGGTTTTGGTAGATATAGGTTCCCAAACAAAGAAGACTTTTCTACTAAACCTGTTTGCACTAATGGAAATAAATGCAAGATAAGATTAATAGAAAGAAGGCCCTAATCTGACCTAGAATGCAAGCTAGATGATTCTTTACTTTTTCTTTTGTATATAAAGAAGACACAACTAAAGGTAGATTTTTCCAGATCTCAAATACTCAGAGAAATGTAGGTTTTTTCAGAATTCAAAAAATCATAGAGAAATTCTAAATGAAACACAATCAATGCTCAAGTCTGCAACAACAATGTAAAGCTGAAACAAGGAAAAACCATTGAAAATATTTGAGGGTACCTCTTTGGAAGACTGATTTTGTGTGGAAGCGAATGACTGTAGTAGTGGTTGTAGATGATCATATACAATATTGCCTTTGTGAAGCTGTTAAGAATCTGGTACAATGTTTAGGAGGGGGATCCTTATAGATGAATCTAAAAACCAGTGAGAGGATGATGATGCCACATCTAGTTGAAGGGAAGTTGAAATATCTGAAAAGTGCAGAAAAGAGTTGTCGAGTCACCTTAAAGATGCCCAAGATGTGAATCCTGGTGGCACCTTGACTGTGCCAAAAGATTTGTGGCGTGACAATGTCAGGAATTGCAAAATTTATGAAAGTCACATGGTGACATTTTGTACTGACCATGGGAGGTCTTAAAGGAACCCAAATGATCACACGGGTTAGACAAGGTCAGGATGACTTCTTAAGGTATTGTAGACCAAATTTATACATTTGAACATGGTGAGGAGATTTTAGTTAGCTGTTTATAACAAATACTTTGTAGTTATTGCTTTGTTTTCTTTTATTGTAATGAGACTTGACCATGATTATGTCTCGATCGATGACTTAGTAGTGTTGTGTACTTAGTTAATTGTGTTGGTTAGCATTGTTTGGTACAGGGATGGTTGTGGTCCAATTGACACATGTTCAACTAAACTATACTTAGGAAGGAATTGGTCAGGGAAGGTAGCTCGTACAGATTGTCATATCTCCATGTACCATAGCAATGTGTGCTTCTTTGATATATGAATAAAAGGATTTTTTTTTCTCTTTTAAGTTATGTGCAATTAATTTATATATGTGTGCTGTAGTATTCTCTGTCTTGTTATTTGAGAGGCATGACAAACCTAGGAAAATGGGGGGCAACACTACTAGGATCATCAGGATGGACTCCAAGACAACAGTGGTACTTGCAACAAGTTTGCTTTGTAGATCTCATTACAGGCTTACACATAAGCCCATTCTCTAGCTGCAGGTTTGGAAAGGAGAGTATGGTGCATTTTGATGGATAGCGCATATAAGGATATGAATATGTATTTTGCATAGTTAACAGGAAACTCAGGTATTGGGATGAGGATCTCTTCTACATACATGTACCCACATGTCTTGGTGCCTATATAAATACTTATAGTATCGACATACCCATGCACCTTTAATGTGCTTAAACTTGGGAAGCCTTTCTTATGCTCTTATGTAAGCTGTGTACTGCCTAATATTAAATAAAACAGAATGATTTTGCCTAATGATTTCATTGTTCATTGTATGAATCTTGATGTTACGATCATAGTATCGCGTTAAGCTGCTATACAAATGCTAGGATATCTTTCCATGCTTAAATTTCTCATGTCTATTTAGCACCCTTGTTAGAGATTTGAGCCACTTTTTCACTAGCATTTTGTAATGTCCCCTTTTGGGAAATTTCTAATTTTAGGCCTGCAAAACATTAATAATCACTAAAAACTGATATTAGTAATAACAAGTATCAACTTTACGGTAATACTCAAATTCATACATAAAACATTATAATATTGAGATCAATACATCATAGCTAAAACATCATAATATTTAGATCCATTGTTCATAGCATCATTAATATTTGAATCCAAAATACCTTAATAACATTAATAATTATTCCAAGGCATATTCCTGTAGTCAACCATATTAGGAATTCATTAGAAATTCTTGCAAACTGCAATCTCAAGGGTGGTTGCCCTTGTATTGTGAGAGCATGGAAAGATTTTAGATCCATTCCATCCCTCAGTTCGCCTTGGAGGCTGGCCATCCTCGATCAAGCCCAAGAGCATGAAAGTGGATTTTTGGTCCATTCGGCCTCCCGACCCATGAGTATGGTAGAACCTCCAGTTCATCCATCTTGGGGTGGTGTGCTTGATAAGATGCATGAAGGCTGTCCTCTTAAACCAAGCCCAAGAGCACGGAAATGGATTTTGGGTCCATTCGGCTTCGGGACCCATGAAAATGGCAGAACCTCCAGTTCATCCATCTTGGGGTGGCATGCTTGATATAAAGAATTTATAGTCCTTCAGCTCTTGTGACTTGGAAGGTTGAACGACCTCCCTATTTGCAAGACGCTTCTATAAATTCAAAATAGATTGCTAAAGGAATTTGCTATATTAATTGCTAATAAATATCGTTATGAAAATACAATGGATTAACTTACAAGTGGCTGTAATAGCTTGATTTCAATAAAAATATATACAGTTATTCCTAATTTATATCCTAAGATTATTCTTTAAACTTTTTTCAAAATAATATTCTTGCTGAAAATAATATTCAGTTCCAATATATATATCTTATGTTTCTTGCTTGATTGATATGTTGCATTGATTGTGAGTTGATTGATATTTATGGATTGACAAGTTAAATGTTTGAATGATTTTATACTTGAATGAATTGATGATTGAATGTTTTGATGATTGAACTATTTGATGATTGAATGATTGATACTTGAATGATTTGATGATTGAATGATTTGATGATTGAGTGATTTGATGCTAGAATGACTTGATGATTGAATTATGAATTGATTGATCCTTTGATTTCTTGATCGATAGATGAGTGATGATTGTTGGTTGAACGTCAATGAATTGATTTTCCCTTTATATCCATTTCTTGAAGGAGTCACCACCCTTCACAATAAATGAGTCACCACCCTTCATTGCTGCCTTTTGAGAATAATAATTTATTTCCAAATTGATTGATTGATTGATTCATTCCCAATTGATGATCTCTCAACAAGGAAATGATCTCCCTTTTATATTGTATTATTGAGGGAGTCACAACCTTTCACATTAGGAGTCACATCCTTTCTCACATCATCACTACTCATGAGAACATAATTTAATTTACTTACAAAGTGTAATGTCCCCATTTTGGCCATACGCTCTTCATTTGGATTTAGCCTATTTCCGGAAATCCGTAGGCTAAGTTTCCAGGTGGAAATTAGGGCTCCCTTTCGACACCGCTCTTCATTTACGCTTTCTTTGAGGTTGCTGCAGACCTATTTATAGGCCAGCTTTTATTATTTTAGCAAGTCTATCTTTTGACAGTATCTGTCTAGCAGCAGTTCAATCCTTTGCAGTTCATTGTTCAGTTTGGCTTTTTGTTGTTTTGATGCGAACTTACTATTTATAGTAGTTGGCTATTTTTAGTAAGTCCAATGTTGGCAGTGGCATCATCAGCAGTTCAACTCAAGTCATCTTGCTATCCATCAGTTTCAGTATTGGCATTGGTTTTGGTTATTTCCATGGACTGAGTTTTTATACTTAGTCAATTTCATGTTTCTCAGTTGTACCCCCACGCCTAGGAATGATCACTTCATGTTGTTTTTAAAAGGGGGTCATTAAGGGGTCAATGGTGCATTTAATGAATTATTAAATGCTTTATTGTTGCAAAGTGAAGTTGGACACCTAAAAGAGGTTGATTAATATTTTATTATTTCAAAAAGTGAAATGCTTAAAGTGGCGTCCCTTTTGGAAGTTGAAGTGATTCAACTTCTTGGAATTTGAAGAGTCTCTTGTTGTTTCATTTGCCAATTGAAACTTATATATTGTCGCTTGAAGAGCTGACATTCTTGAAAACATTGTAAAGAAATTAATGGAATGAACTGCCAAGGGAGAGTTTAGTAAATTTGTTCCACCTTCTGCCCCAAACCATGGTTCCCCAGAATGATCAGGGTGTGTGCTTCTCATTCAAAAGTGCAACACTGAGTTTCCATTGCTGGCAAAACTGAAAGTACCTTTCTGCTTTTGAGTTTGTTGGTTCATTCATGGCTGAAGGTGATTTTCATTAACAGCTCTTTGTACGATTTTAATATGCTTCTGGGTATTGAAGATATGGATTCCTAGCACTTGGGCGCCCATTCCCATAGAAGATCAGAATTTATTTCAAAGTATTTATTTTTATTCTTGCAAAATCGCCCTTGCTAAGGGCCATACCATGTTGGGAGCATTGAGAATTGTGCAAGTAAATTAATGGTTGTTTTTTGAAGCTGTTTCATCATCATGACATACCTCATCCCTGTAGGTTCAATTGCACCGGATTTCACCTCACCTGGAGGCAAAATTGACAAAAGGCAAGTACTTCATTGATAGATAATATTCAATAATTGATTCTGTTAGCTATATAATGACATGATATTAATTAATATTTTGCATCGCTAATTACTGTCGCTGTACCATGTATTTCTATTTATTGCTACCAGTTTAAATTCTCTACACCCCACCATTGAAAGCGGTTGAAAGCCAAAATAATCATTCTAATGTAAAGCTCACCAAACAAGTGGTTGTATTTTGTATTCTGTGCTATTAAGTGGGAAGCATTTTAAATGGTCGGTTTGCCTTAATGTAATAATCTCAAATCTAATCTAATAAGGGGAGTATCCCCACCTGCCAGGGATGCTTGTACTGCAGGAGAATTAGAATTTCTAGCCGGCTTTTAATTCTAATGATCCTCCATTCATATGCTATCACCTCGCCCACATTGGGATCTTGGTGAACATTCTTGGTTAGAGTTACTTCCATGCTGATTTGCTTTTGGAGCTAACGCTAATCAGTGACTTGTTGCTGATTTGTGTATTGAATTTTGGGAAAAAATTAAGGGGGAATATTTCACAAAGTCACATAAGATTATACTCTCCATTGAATTATTGAATGACATTCCCCCTCCCTTCTCAAATGATATACTCTCTCTTATATCTTCAAGTTTGAGGGAGTCACACCTCATCAATATTTCTGCCCTTTTGGAAGAGTCACAACTAATTTAATTTTAATTAAATATCTTTAATATAAGGAAGTCGCTGCTAATGTCATTCTTTTTAATCTTATTGACCCCTTTCTAGAATTGCTGTTATCATTTATTTCATTTGCCTAGGTTAAGGCTGCGATCTCCTTAATTTGGTGGGGGCATGACAGTCCGCCCTTCCCAAGATTGCTTGTCCTCAAGCAATGCCAAATTGGGAATTGTTTTTTTATGAAGATCTATATCACAATTCAACTTCCATTACACCACTATGATTTTATTATCTCTTTTAAAAACAACTTGACCCCATGACTCCCAACATCATAAGTGCAAACCTTAGGAAGGTCTATGATGTGCTGCATGATTATACCTTTCCATCTTCGACTTGGATCAAACAATGAAAGCAACCAACTCTCCATGTGCTCCTCTTTGACATGATGATGAATGAATATATCCACAAAATTCCACAAGACCTAAGGCTGCCACATGTATTTGCCTCCTTGGTGACCCCTGATCCCTTGCACAAATATCTACTTTTGGAATTACTCCACCATGCTTACACTGCACTACTATGGTTTTCATATTAGCTTCTCCTCAAGATCTTCTTGTGTTGCTCATGACTACCTCAATAAGATAGTTGTCTTGACACACAACTCCCTTAGGCTTGAACTTCTTCTTAATAATGAACTTCTCAAATAAATGTGACCATTGCATGCCAACAATTATGCTCACTCTTCAAGATTGATGTTATAATATTTACCTTGGACTCAAAAAAGTTCCTATCACAATGCCCCAAGCTATACCATTCACAAAATGGTTTGGATCAGATTGCTTGTGAGCTGATACGTAATTGTAACAGTCATACATTGCCTCACATTTCTCCCCTAATACCACTGAAAAGACTAGAATGTTTGCACTTAGTGATCTCAACATGCGATACCTCCTACACACAACATTAAGCCAAGAGATCTTCTCCATACCTGCAGGTCTATAGCTGCTCAAGTAAGATATTATCAGTCTGAAGCATGAAATTATCGAAACAGTAGAAACATCATTCCATGGCCATAACACTGCATTCTTTTGCCCAGAATTAGAAATGTAATGGCTGGAAACCAACTTGCCCTAGTGGCCAACACCTCCATGGTAACATTAGGCTGGAAATCCTTCCACCATGTGACCAAAAACTATCCATTGTCCTTAAATCTAGCTCCCAAATTATCTCTTTTCTTCATAGTTGACATCAAACAATTTGGAACATAAACAGCATTCATCGAATCTGCTGTGCATTGCAAATCATTTGCAGTCCCACCATCTTGAAAATCCTTGGCACTGCTAGTGCTCACATAAATTTGAGAATTTTTTTTTCTTAATTTTTTAATTTCTGTGAAGAACCCTTTTCTATGCCTGCTTGATCAAAGCATGAGACAGATCTTCTGAATCTCTTTGAGGGTGATTGTTCCCTTTTGGCATCAAATGACCAAAGAGGTGAAACGGGTGACTCTGGACCTGAATTATTTGTTGATTGGCATTGAATCTTCTGCATATCTAGTCAAGGTAGTGATGAAAAACACATGCAGAAGCTATCTTGTCTCCTCACAGATTGCATCCTCATGAGTACATCTGGTAAAACTCCAGTTTTTAGTAGTCTGAGTATCGTATCCATTGGGAAGAGAGCTGATGAATGTGTGAGCATGTGCAATTTTTTCCGCCTCTTCAACTTGATCCAAGGTTGCATTTGTCTGTCCATAAATAATATCCCTCATTAAACTTAGCAGAGCAGGCTCCTGAGTTACTAATCCTCTTTGTTTTCTCAATCACCCTATGTTAATATAATAATATTTTTGTTATTTTCTCCATCCAGAAGAATTTCACCTAAAGATCATTAAAGTTCTCCAATAATGAAATACTGTTAACTTTTATCAGAGCCATTCTCAATAACTCCTTGAATACCATTTAATATTCTTCCACCTTGATTACTTTTTGTAAGTGATGTGCTTACATCTCAAAAAAAGTTTGTGTGCTGCAATCCTGCCTTGTTCAAATGAATAAAAGTTTGTGGTTGCTTGATTAAGGCCTAGTCCTCTCAGAAGTAGTGCAAAAATGGCTGCAATAACCTGACCACCACTCATTTTCCCTTTTGAGATCAAGAGCCTTCCAAAACAAAGATTGTCCATGTGTAACCAACTGCTGCCGCCCCAACATTTTGGATATTCCAAACTTTCAAAGCAAATTATCAATTGGGAATTTTGCTTACTTCCAAGATACTACACTAATTCAGACTTCAATTTCAGGTGTCACAAACAATCACCTGGATCCCATACTTTTATGCATGAACATATTTGAACTCCTTAACCCTCTTGATGATGCTTTCCATGACGACAAGATTCTTGTAATGACATAATAGGAAGCAATAAATCTGAAATATGACCTTCAATATCATATCTTAGTGTAACATACACCCTTATATTTTTTTTCTCTCTTTTTTGGCCCATTGGAGAAATCATCTAAAACCACTTTTAGAAAGTGGCGTTTCCACATATCTCAACCGCAAGGTCCAATAAGCAGCATTTGCTGTTGGATCAAACTATCCCCAAGAGTTCCTTAACCCTAATAGTAGCCTACCAGAGTCCACTAAATAGGCCCTATCACTTCCACCATATTAAAGCTGTTGCTTAGGAAAGGGACATTGCAATCCACCCTCCCAAAATTGCTTGTCAACTCTCTCTCAACTCACGGAGGCACCAAGAATTACTACTCATTCTCCCAAGTTGCATCCTCTGACTTGCAAGTTTTCTCCATTTAACCAAATATTAATTAATAACTCTCTTTCAAGGTTCAACTCTAATAAGGTCTATAATGGCCTCTGGAATTAGTATCAATTTCTCTTCCTCATCCAATGGTGGCAACTCTAATGAGGGAACTACATTGTGTCTGAGTGTCTTTTTAAGCCTAGATACATGAAATACGTTATGAACTCTACTGCTAGTTGGTAACTCAAGCTCATAGGAAACCTCCTGCAATTTGTCGAGGACACTCTTGATGGCCCATAGAACTTAAGTTAAGCACTACGCTCCATCTTACTTGAAATTAGAGGTGCTTGTATGGTAAAGCCTCCAAATACACCACTTTAACCTCAAAATTGCACTCCATATACAATTTTTGATCAACATATATTTTTGTTGATTCTATGCCTGTTGCAAGTTCTCCTTCAAAGATTTCATAACATCCTGACTCTCTTGCAACAAATCCCTTTCCTTAGCCACTTTGCTATCTCCAAAAATAAAATCCAAGAAGTTGGGTGCCTCATATCCATACAAAGCCATGAAAGGTGACATTGTGATGGACATGTGATAAGTAGTATTATAGCAGTATTCCCCAAGATGTGACCACTTAATCCAAGCTCATTGTTGTCCCGATACATAATTTATATGATACTCTTACACCCATTTGTTGGCTATCTTCATTAGTCCATCTGTTTGTGGGTGGTAACTTGAGCTACCAGTGAGATTCGTCCCACTCAATCTGAAAAGCCCCTACCAAAAGAGGCTTAGCAACTTGGGTGCTTTCTATAGCTCATATACTCTTGGGCATCCCATGCAATCTAAAATCTCTCTGAGGAAAAAATCAACCACGAGTTCACCGGTTTATGTAGCTGAAATAGCAAAGAAGTGTGCAACTTTTGTTAGCCCTATCCAGAAACCACCCAATGTCCTATGTCACAATCCTGTTCTACACCTTGTTGTGATTAATGAAATCCGCAGGAGATACATTCCATTTTTTATTAGATAAGTATGCTCATTCTTATTATGTTGGAAGTGGGACCTATTAAAGAGGCTGTGTAAAATTTTGAAAATTTCATAGTTGATTATATTCATGGGTTTCAAAATTAATCCTTACCATAAGCACAAAATTCTCTCATCATAAAATTTTGCCCATATTTTGTCATGTGGTCCAGTAGAATCCATCTAGTCCTTAATATTTTACAGTATAATTCATATCGGCAAGAGATGGTGAGGGTCTCCCCGATCCATAAAGCATCCTTACTAATGTCTATCTTTCGTAGTCTATCGGCAAGAGTGCAGGAATATCATACTGAAATATTCCATCTATAAACACATATTGGTAGGATACAATTTATTGTCTCGGCAAGAGAGCTATCATCAGAATAAGTCATAATGAATTAATGCATGTCTTACCGACCAGTGCATGAGGAAACATTTAGGCCAAACTAAAATTCATCGGAGTGAGGTCTTACCGAAAGCCTCAGGTCTTGCTGACAAAGCGCAAAGGGATTCTATCAAAAGACTATTGGGATGAAGTCATGTAGTCCTGCCGACCCATAAGTCACACCAATGAGGTGCTTCAGGGAGAGTTTCACCGAACAGAGCATGTGATTATGATTTATTGGAATAACAAGTTTGGCAAGACAATTAGCATTGTTAGGAGTCTTTTCGAGTTTCAAAGTCTTACCGATAGAATTTACTTCATCGGTGAGAGTAATTTTATCGGCAAGAAATATAAGAGTCATGCCGAAGTATGGTTTCAATGGCGAAAAGGTGATTGTGTCTCAGCGACCAGAAAAGTACCACGGGGTGTATCTCAGTAAGACATAATATAATCTATGAGACGTCTCCTTGACTTGAAATGTCACAATGATATACATAAGACTGAGAGGATAGCTATCGGTGAGACTCTAAATCTCGGTGAGACTGTGGGACATCATAGTGATATTCAATTTGCAATAGTCGCTAAGACTTCAGGATGTCGGGGAGACTACAAGATGCTTTCATGAAAGGTTTAATGAACGTTGAAAAAAAGTTATCACCCCAAATTTGAAAATGTCTCACCGACAATACATTTGATGTGATAGTATGAGTTTCGAAAAAAGACTTCACTCGTGCTTTAGCTGGCACATTAATGGCACGATGGAACATAACAAGGAGAATTCAATTGGAGACATTAGTGTGGAATTTCTAGCGGAAGAATTGGAGAGGCGAACGGAGAACCAGGGAATTCTTTCATTCTAAAGGCTTCAAGCAAATACAGTAAGTTCTTACGCCTTGGTTCCTCTAGTTTTAATTACTGTCATTTTTGAGGAAATGGAATCTCCCAGCTTAGGGAAATCAAAATGTAGAAAGCATGGTGAAAGTAGTCAACCAAAAGGAAAGAAACAGAAAAATGAGATAGAACATGAGGGCAATGAGTGAAGATTAAATCGGGACCTTGTTGACCAATTACCGGGTTCTGGACCTAAAGCCAGAAGATCTGCACAACTTAGGGCAGAAGTAGATAAACTGGATGATAAATGCAAATTCATAGGAGACGTTTGGACTGCAATAAGGGGGTATGAGTTGTTTAACTTTCATTATCATAGAAGGAATCATTTTGAACCAGTATGCAACTCGTGGAAGCTTAATTTAGGAAAGCTGGTATGCCCTAATGTGTTTGTTAATGCTGAATTGGTGAAATTGTTGGCTGTCCACTATAATTCAAAACTCAAGGCTATATGTTATCCATTTGGGAAGCCACAAATATACTTATCAAAAGAGGAAATAGGGGAAGTTTTCAATTTGGAAGGGGTTTGTAACAAAAAAATCATATGTGAAGAATTGGAAATGGAGATTGGAAGAATGGATACAATCTATAAGGGTTGGAGGTTGCCAATTCATAGGATTAGACAAAGTGGAAAACCAATCCCTCTACAAGATAGTGATGGACCTCCTTTTCATGTTGACTTATTTGAACCTTATATGAAATATACTTATTTTTCAGTGGGCCAAGTATTGGGAATGGATGTCCCCAAGTACATGTCAATTATGCCCATGATAATCTCTGCAGATATTCAGTATCACAACTCTAGGCCCTTTGACTATGCCTCATACATTTTTAAGGAGTTTGATTATGGATTAAGGGCAATAAAAGGAGGAGCTTCTATTTTTCATCTCAAGAATTATTCATTGTTGATGCATATGGTGCTATATTTTGGAAAAGAGTTGGGACTGTTGCCCAAGGAGATGAGAATTTCTCAAACTGATAAGGAAGGTGCAGCATTACCTGTTCAATTATGGACTACTGTCTGGGACAGTAGATTTGCCAACTCTAGTTTTGTTCATTTTGAAGAATACTTTGTGAAGACATTGTACAAATTGTATAATCATCCATATAATTACTCTTTATCTGAAGAGATAAAGAAATTTCTTCGGCCAAAGGATTTCAATGGGCCAATTGATCATAACTAGGAGGATACAACGTTGGAGGAAGTGAGTGAGAAGAATGAGAAAATGATAAAGATGGAGATCACAATCTGAAACACAGTTGGAGATGCAGATACGTACGAGCACCGAGATTATTTGGATCACCTTTCTAAAACTCATTTATGGCTAAATAGAGCCTGATTATCCTTTAATCTATTTGTTATGTAAACATATGAAATTTCTAAAAGGACATGTCCTTTCGAGTATTTGATGTATAAATATTTGTTTCGGTAGCGAAACAGATATAGATAGAATACCGAAGATTGAAGATAGAATAGGAAAATACAGTAGAATATAATGTTTTACAAATATGAGACTATGATGTATGCTTAAGATTTTGGAGATATCAATGGAAATCAATTAATGTGGTGCAATATTTCTGGTATCAATTGTTTATTTGTGTTCATTGAAAGTATTATTGAAGTTGTCTCCAAGATGGTGTTTTCTGGTTATTTAAATTGATATAAAAAGTTTATATCCATTTTATTGGTGCATAATTGTTGTATCTGTATGGTCGATTGATTGATTCTTTCAAGTAAAGATTAAATCCTTTTAGTTGATCATAGTAATTAGAGAATTTCATTTGGATCATTAAGAACTTGGTAGTCATAACCTTGCATGTTTATACAAGTTATAAACTAAATTATATGTTGAACAACTTGAATATTTTCTAGAAAGAAGTACTTGTTTTAGATTTCTCTTGACTCTGCATACCCAATAAGGCACTAGTCTCTACATTTTCATCATTTGATTTCATTCATTTTTTACATCTGTTAACTGAACATATTAGGTTATAGTTTTAATATTGCTATACAATCTATACCAAATCAAGCTTCATTTGTCCACTCCCATTTTCCATTGTGGGAAAAACATTTTAAAAGAGATAAGCACAAGTCAAGTCTTCCCCACTCATATAGGTACACCCGCCTAGGTCTAGCAGCACCTAAGAGTAGAAGGTCTAAGCAATCGACCTTTGCTCTTACCCACAAGCGATCAAGAGATTGGAAACCTCTTGAGGGGCATTTTTCCTATGTTTTTGAGAGCTAGGGACACTCTCTGAAATACCTAAGGAATTCATTTTTAAGTCTTCCTAAGTAAATCTTTCTCGGATCTGCCTATAGGTCTTGAAGAACCTCGGGTGACCAGCCATGGGTGCATCATGAAAAATCCTCAATATTTTCCCCTTAAGCTATGAAGTAGGCACCAAATATATCCTCTCCTTATAAATGATCAACTCATTGAGCACCGTATACCTGTCATCATGGATAGTGCCTTCTATGTTTCCTACTGACCAAAAATCCTTAGCATACTCTACTAAAATTAACTCTCTCCAATTAGTAGCAATCTCAACCAGAGAACATAAGTGAGGCCTCTTGGAAAGTGTATCAGCAACCACATTCTTCTTTCCCTTGACATATACAATTTCAAAATCATACCTATAGTCTACTAACCCACTTCTGTTTATTGTCATTAAGATCCTTCTGGTTCATGAAATACTTGATGCAACTGTGGTCCCTTTTGATGATAAACTTAACCTCCTATACTAGGTATGGTTTGAATTTTGCCAAGGCATGCATGATGGCCAATATCTCCCTATCATAGATAGAGTAACTCCTCTCCACACCTCTTAATTTCCTTCTCTAAAATGCTATGTGGTGCTTCTCCTACATCAAGACTACTCCAATTCCCTCTCCTAAAGCATTACACTACAACTTAAAAGGTTTGGAGAAATATGGTATTGACAACACATGAAATGAAGACATCAACTATTTGAAGTGCTCAAAACACCTTTGTGCTGAATCAGACCACTCAAAAGCTCCCTTCTTTCTCAAGTTTTTAAGTGGAGCTGCACTTTGTGAAAATAACCTAACGAACCTCGTGCAAAAACCACATAGACCAAAGAATCCCTTAAGCTAAGTGAAATTTGTAGTAGACCACTCAATAATAGCCTTAATCTTCTCAAGATCAACTCTCACTCCCTCTGCATTGATAATGTGTCCATGATAAAGAAGCTTTTTCATGCCAAAATCACATTTGGACACCTTAGCATACAATGACTCACTCTCTAATATGCTCAAAACCTCCTCAAGATGCCTCATATATTTCTCCCATGTTTTATTAAAAATTAATATGTCATAAAAAATATCAAAATAAATTTCCTCAACTACTTCTTGAATACCTAATTCATACAACTCTGGAAGGTGGCTAGTGCATTTGTGAACCCGAAAGGCATCACTAAGAACTCAAAATTTCCAAAGTGACATATGAAAGTTGTCTTCTCTATGTCCTCTCTCATCCAGATTTGATGATACCCTGATCTCAAATTTATTTTAGAAAAATAACAAGCTCCATGTAACTCATCAATCAACTCATCTATCTATGGAATAGGATACCTGCCTTTTATTGTCTTCTTATTCAAATCTCTATAATCAATACACATCTGCATTGTTCTATCTTTTTTCTTCACTAACACCATTGTTGATGCAAATGGACTCTTGTTGGTGTAGACCATTAAAATGTACCAATTGACATTGTGCATCGATCTGACTTACTAACATTGTTTCTTCCTAAATCATCCCTCGGTCTAACCATTTAATCAAATTCCCCTATCTGATTAAACTCATCAATATTCCTCTCTTAATTAAATAAATCATTTTATCTAATCAAGTCTTCTCTTTTGTTAATTAAATCAATCCATCACGATCTAATTATCCTAATTTAATTAAATAATCAATTTATTTGATTAAATCTCTAAAGTTGTTCATTAAATTAAATAAATTAAAACCTTATTTGATTTAATCTAACACCATCTCTTTTAATTAAATAAATCAAAATCCTTATTTAATTAGCCTCTTATCATATTCCTCTCTTATTTGATTTAAATAAATCCATAAATCTAAGTCAAATAAGTCACATCATCTAATCTCCTATTAAATTAATTAACCCTTGATTAATTTAATCTCATCTCATGTCACATCCTCTAGATAATGCAAGTTGCACATGAAAATAGATTTAATTCATTTATTAAATCCCTATTTTCCTCACAAGGCATCTTTTGGAATATTCTCTCAATTTGAATTCAAAAATTCCAAGTCAACATGTACATCCAACAAGGAAATAACTTCATCTTACATGTCCTTTGCCTTGAGCCAAGTGGCATTTATTGCATTTTCCCTTCCCTCTTACATGTCATTTCAACAAATTTGAAATTCAAAATTATGCATTTATTGGCACAAACCCCAAATCTTGCACATCCTCCATCCATTCATAGCTTGACAAGTGGCATCATACTATTGGATGAATGTTAGTCCCACATTGCTCAAATTTTTACATTCATCCATCTTGGAATTCTATAAATAAAGAGCTCATATCCTCATTTGATCATCCACAATCTCGGCAAAGTTACCATGCTCAAATATCTCTTGAATTTCATCCATTATCATTGAGTCATAGCTAGGTTTTTGAAGATTTTCGCTTGGAGTTCTCATTCTTCACCAACAAAGTGGATCAATCATCTTCAACACATCAAACTTGCATCATAGGAATTGGGAAAGGGCCAATTTTCACATCAAATTGGCACCAATTCCCCCATGGGATCACGAGTTTGCACATCTAATTAGGATTCAATCTTTGTTTTATCATTTCTATTGTGTTCTTTAATATTTTCTTCCTAGTTTGAATGTGTTGTAAATGGATTTCATGGGGAATCCTTGTTTTGGCTTGCAATCTCTTGTCTAACTTGTTTATTCTTGTTGTTTTGCAAGTACCAAGGTTGGGGTTCGCACAGTTGGGCCTAATGTGCCCCATTTGTAGTAATTTCTTAATTACTTTCTCTATATCATCCTTGTGCCTCTTAGGATGTCTATATGGCATAGTAATTACAGGTTTGGAACCCTCCTCCAACTCTATGACATGCTTTATCCCTCTCTCTGGTGGTACTCTATGAGGGATACTCCCAAACACCTTGCTATTCTCAAATAGCAACTTCTAGATATCCGCATGGTAAGTGTTCTTTTTTTTTATCTGCAACTGAAGGAATGATAAGACACTCTATTGCCCACTCTACCTGCTCATGTCTAATCAACCACTCCATCCTCTTAAAGGATACAACTCTAGGGCCCCCATCTGATAACCCTCTAAGCATGATCTTTTTCCCATTTGCTTCAAATTTCATTTCCATCTTCTATAAATTGAAAGAGAACTCCACAAGGGATTTCATCCTATGTATCCCCAAAACCATATCAGTATCTCCAATGTTCACCACATAGAATTCATCCTTCAACTCATATTTTCCCAACTGTAGGCTCAAATTAGAAATCTTATAAGAAATTTTGTACAGGCACCAACTACCATGACCTTAAATACATCATGTTCTTTTGTTTGCAACCTTCTTCTATTCACAAATCCCTCATCAATTAAGTTATGAGTGGCACCTATATCAATAAGTGCTATGATTCGTTGCCCTTGTAATGTCCCTCTAACCTTGCATGTTACTACTTTTTGGATACTAAAGAGTTGGGAAATGGTACCATCACTCTTTGTTTCCTCATCTGATGAGTTCTCCTTTTCACTGCTCTCTAAATCAAATTGTTGAGCTATTTTTTTCGATGTAGATTCATTAGCAGAAAAATATTCTATTTGCTTAGCCTTTGCCTTCACACTGCATTTGGGAGACGGGTCCCAAGCTTCTCTACAACAAAAGCACAATTTATTCCTTTGAAAGTCATTAAGCTGCTCATTATCCAACCTATTGGACTCATTACGTTGTTGATGTGAATCCTATAAAAAAATTTCTTATCCTTATCCTTCTTATGAGGGAAACTCTTAGACTGAAATTTGTTTCTAAGAGTGGAAGTCTCCATATCTATAGCCTTTTTGTTATCTTTTAATGAAGATGGATTAAGGGCCTTAATCCAACCCCGCAAAGGATTTGAAAGACCATCCATGAAAAGAACAATGAGTCTCCTCTCTAAGATATTTGTGACCAACATCGAAAGCCTTTGGAAGTCAGCCACATATGCCTCTACTGAACCCATTGTTTGAGCTTAGCTAACTCCTTAAAGTGCAACTATGGATCCTTCTTGTCAAACCTCTCAATCAACCTCTCTATGAACTCAACATATGAGTCAATTTGGTCATGTCCCAAGGTAATCATGCCATGGTGCCACCACCCATGAGCACTACCATCCAAATGTATAGCCACATATTTGATTGCCTCATCCTTTTGCATTGGGTTGAGCTGGAAATATGTGTCCAAATTTTGAACCCATGCTCTAGTTGTAGTCTTCTTGGAGCCATTGAAGTATGGAATGGATAGCTTACCCACCTTCCTCTGCAACTCCTGGTGATGTCGTCTACCATCCTGCGTGGTCTAATTTTCAATTTGAGGTCCATGTAATCATGAAAAGACATCCCAGCCTAAAATTCAATCCCTAAATCCCTCCAATCCTATAAAATATGATTTTGTAGCTCCTATTAGGTGGGCTCTGCCTCAACTCGAGGATTAAGCCTCAGTGGGAAACTAGGCATTAAGGGCCTAGAATTTTTGTCCTAGTTCTAGCTGGCTGATTTTTACCTTTGTCATTCACTGAACCTTCCCCATTACCATTATTCTTGTCATTCCCTTGATTACCATCATTGTGACCTCCATTGTTACCACCATTGTTTCTTTCATTATTCCCTCAATTGTTGTTGTTGTTTCCAAGCATTTTTTGGTTCATTAAGGCTACCATTTGTGCTAAACTCTATTGCAACTCACACTACCCTCTAGCTAGGTCATTTAACATTTCCCTAGTGCTAGATTCTTGCTACTCTTTGTCATCCATTTCAATGCCTACAAAGAGATATAACTCTGGTTGACTCTTAAGGCTAGTATTAGATATGTTCCTTCCCAAATTGTAATGGTTTTTATAGGGTGTCTGCATTACTCAAATGGTTACCATAACCCTGATTTTTTCAAAACCCTCTAGGATGGCAGGATACACTGCTCTGATACCACTGTAACATACACCCTTATGTTTTTTTGTTTTGTTTTTCTATTTTTGATGTGTTTGATAGAAGAAGACGAGATTTGTAGAAGATTTTTTGTGTTTCAATATATATATTACATTGCAATGATACTGAATTGAAATAACAATATATGGAAATACCCATAACTAGCAAATAATTGAAAGTACAATATACCATCAAAACTAAAGATACCC
>VDFB02003019.1:0-46322 GCA_007258455.2 Sequoia sempervirens
GAGTCTTGCTTAGTGAGGATTAGTGGAATCTTGAGAGCTACTATTGGAGGTTGTGCAACCAATCAAGTCAAGGGGTTAAGTATATCACATGCATGGGGATCTAGTATTCTTTTATTTGTCTTTGTTATGAAAGATTGATTATGAATTTTTTGTTTGAAATACTTGATATTGCTTGCACTAGGGAAACATGAAATTTTCTTTGGAAAGGAAAAATTTGTTTATGCTTATCTATGGTAGTGCTTGTAATTACTCCGTAGTAGGAGGGATTGTTTGTCATAGGTATAAATATGCTAGATATGATTACAAAAGAATAGATTAAGGGTTATTAATTATGTGAAATGTATCAATGTCACAAAGTGACTTGACACTATTGGCTTTGATGTTAGGAAACCTTGGGAATGATAAGGTTTAACTGTACATCAAATAGTTTGGAGGAAATGATAGGATGAGTCATTGATAAACTATACTTGTATGATCACTTGATCATTGCTTTGCTACTGGATTAAACCCTAGGTTAGGAGTAACTTATTTGGGTTGAGAGGTATATTGAAAACCTAGGTTAAGTTTAACCTATTAGGTTGGAATATTTACTTGATTACCCATTGGAACTAATAGGTTAAGAATAACTTGCTTGGATGGGTAGTATGTTGTACTTGTTGGAACACATAGGTTAGGTTAACCTACTTAATTTTAGTGTTTATTGATTATTGATTATACTAGGGATTAGGATATACTAAGGTTGAGACTCACCTATGTGATTAATTAAATCACTTGAGTTTATGAGATACTATATGTATAGATACATAGGTGGGATTACCTATTGAGTCAAAGTTGATTAGTTGCTTTACACTCTTGAGAGGAAGTCATATTATTGACAAGATTCTATGAATAACTCTTTGTATAAAAGATATTACACTCTCGAATGGAATCAACTATTGATATGATTATTCTTCAACTGAGGTCATTCATTGATGTGGATATATTCTGAGTGAGAATCACTTACTATGTGATATATTAGTGTCATTTATTTATGACTATGTAATCTATGATTAGATGAAGCTTATGTAGCTATACTTTAGTTTATAAATATATACTTGATACTGGGTTGTCTTTTGAAGTTAATAGATTGTCTATGTAAAGTCAAATTCATAGACTAGGTATCTCATATATTATACCTAGGATGGGATTATCCATTAAAGGGGTAACTTGTGCTTAGGCCTGGTTGGTAGGAATACCATAGTATTTTGGGAAAAGGGGAATAGGCTATTTCAGAGGTTAGGGATTACCTATGAAAGGAAATTACCTAACCATAGTATATGAACCATCATAATCCAAACCGAGCTATATAATTTTATGTGAATAGGAAGAATATCACTCGAAGTATTGGGTGAGAATACTTTAGCCAAAGTAGTGTAAGTTGCCACTGTTTACATTGTCAATTCACTATGCTCCTTTTATGTATTCTAGTTCAGGATTTTCATACTTGTAGGGGAAACAATTGTATGAATAGGTTCTAGTTTGTAGGACACAACACTAAACTCAGATAGGCTATTGATATGGGGTTTACCAACCAATCTCTTTGTCGAAGGGTAGGGCCATCTTGTCATATGTGGAAAATGTGTGGGGGACCACATTTGAGTCTGTGGTTGGCAGAAAATTGCTTGAGTGATGCTTCTCCTCATTAGTTGGCGGCCAAGTTTGCGGATGTTTGCACCAACATTAGGGACAGCTGGAGTGTGTGCACCAGAGAGTGAGGAGATCTAGAAGGTATGCACCATTTTGGTGGAATTACGATCAGTTTGTATATCTATTGCCAGATAAAGCTCAAAAGAGCTATGTACATATCATGTGCCCATTTATATGGAAGGATGCAATCTTGAATGATAAAATTGAGTTTATATGAAATCTATGTTGTGGAAAGATTTGTGAAATTACAATGGAATGCAATGGAAGTTTGGAAATAATGTTATCTCAAATGTGCATGTAATTTACATTATGGAGAGAAATTTTTTTATTGCTATGACATGGCATCATAGGATTTTCACTTAACATGAAATCTTTGGAATTTTACTGAGTAGAACACCGGGGTTGTTACAATACTTGTCCTCCTCTTATCTCTTCATGGCTCTTAGCCAATATGAGCCATTGATCTTACCTTTTAATCATAACGATCCATTCCTTGGGCCAAAAATTTATAATTTGACCTCAAAGCAAGTCATTTTCATGTGATAATAAATCTCACATGTAACCTTATGATTCTAGTAAGATCACTCACATTCAACCATCCATGAGCACAACAACCATTCCATGGTGCAACAAGGGTTATTTTTGGTAATATATTTTATATTTTTATCAATGTTTACTAACCCTTATGCTTATTCTATGTGTTGTTTGTGTTTTTAGTAGATTAGGTTAGTATTACATTGGTTTACTCTATTAGACTCAAAATTTCGTGAACACGCTTGTCCCCAATGATGATCTCCCTCCTCAATCGAGAGGGAGGAAACAAAAATTTATCCTATGTCACCTCATTACAACATCAAGGTAATTAGTCCAATCAAATATAAACACATATGAATATAAAATCAATAACCATCTTATAGAAATCAACATATTAATATGAAACATAGAGTCTCATTTTATCATTTATATCCATTCATGCATATCATTGATATATCCACTATTTAATAATGATAACAATCAAATTTAAATTTAATAATCATTTTGACATTTATATCTGGTTTTAAATTTCACACTCACACAAGTACATGAAAGAAAAATCATCACATTATAATCATTTATATTCAATATATATAGAAGAAAATCATGTCTTTTCAAAGCATCATCTAAATTCCATAATTTAGATAATTGATATGTCTTCAACAAATGTTCCAAAAATGGGGTGTATCATCTTTCCCGCCATTGAAAATTCATCGTCGCTAATGGCTTAGTTCAATAAAGTATCAATTATCCAAGCTTAAATAAAAAATTGGGGAAAATCTTGGTGGAACTCATAATCCTCCTAAGTGGAACTATTATTTGAGTATTAGTCCCACTAAATTTTGAATTGAGTGACTTCCATATTATGCAAGCATATCTTGTGAATCTTGAGCACTTTAAGAGACTCGATCATAACCACTACTGGGTCCAAAACCTAAAGAGCATTCCTATAGTGTAGAAAATGTACACCTTTACATTTTCACACTATGTTGGGTCCCTTAATTAAATTGGAATTAATTAAGCCTCTAATTGACCCAATTATGCATTTAAAAGCCTAATTAATCTCATTTTCTGAAAGTGGAACCTGTATTAAACAATTGCAAACATCAAATTAAACACCTTGGAAATTGTGTCTTGGATTTAGGTCATAGGACCCATTTTCCCAAGGGCGAATGGGTCCCCTTTAGATTCCATAACCCAATTTAAAAAATGTTTTGGTAGTATTTTTATGATCCCAATTCAAGTTGCAATAGTTAGCTTTTGAATTTAATTGTCGGGAATTTTTTTAGAAAATTACCTATAAATACAAGGCCTTTTTATCAATTCCAATCTAGGGAAAAGTAATCTAGAAAGAGGGAAATTGTCATATGAGAAAATATTATTGTCAAAAGCATTGAAGAGAATATTTTTCAACCATCTACAACAACAATCAAGATCAAGATCATCATGTCAAAGTTATTTGCATTCATTTTTGGAGCTAACATTGTGATGTAGGTTTCAAGCATTCAACTCATGTTTCAAGCTATTAAATCAAGCATCCAATCAAGTCATTTCATGCAAGATCAAGACCTTGGAGAGATGTGTTAGATTTCAATCCTCCAAGGGCAACCATTAAAGGTTTTGGTGAGTTGTAACATAACATTGTTCATTCATCATTCCTTACATTTAGGTTTCATTTCATTTCAAGGTTTAATTGCCAAAATGGGATTTAACCAAGGAAAACCCCTATTCACCAAAAAAAAAAAAATTCCCTCTTGTGTTTGCAGATTTGCAGGTGAAGAAGGATTGAAGTTGAAGAATGATCAAAAGTGCAATTTTGCAAAGTTGTTAAAGTTTTCAAGATATAGAAACTTAGATCTTGAAATTATTTTTAAATTTTTGACAATGAAACCTGGGGAAAATAAAATCTCAGATCCATCTCTAGACGACCCTAAAACTTGAGCAGAAAATCCCTACAAAGACTCATTCACCCTAGGGCGAATTTGTCCTAGGAGGACACTCAACAAGAGCTTTTGGTGACAAGTACATAAAATCCAAACCTTCTCATATATGTCAAAAGTTTGTTGATTCTGATAAATTAAGGTTTCAAACTGATGATTCATGTTTTACATTGCATAATTGTATTCACTTGGTATTTTTCATTTATCTCCCAAAGGTGCATTTCAAGCTGATTTACCCCATCCTCAATCATAAGGAAAACAACAAGATCTCCATTAAGGTTGACTCACCTAAGGGTTGAAAGTCAATCTTACCCTAGGGGATCTCTTTTTCCTAATGAAAGTATGGAAATAGGTACATTTCCCCCATTCAAAACCTAACTCACCTATTCCCCTTCATTTCATTTTGGTGAACCTAACATTGTACATCTAAAATTCTAAAATTAGAGTCCATTCAAACCCTAGATCTAGTATTTACAATAGTTTACATTGCATTGCATTATTTTGCATTTCATTTAGGTTTTTTTTAATTGCATTAGTTTTCATCTCATTTAGGGTTTTAAATTTTCATTTTGCATTGTTTAAAATATGAAAAATTTAAAAAATGCATGCATATTACATTGATTTTGCATAGTACTTGCATATTAGTGTAATTTCAGTCATTTACCTTAAAAAATTTAGTCAAAATTGCATTAAAAAAGTGTCATATTTTTTCAATTTTTACCCTTTATTGCACTTGCATTTAGACACCAAGATCTAAAAAAAATCATAGACAACACAGTTTGCAACTTGGAACAAAGAGCACAAACAATAACTCAAAATTTGGATTTTTCATTTTTAAAAACCCCATACAAGGACCCATTCACCCTTGTGTGAATGATTCCTTGAGGGCCTATCAAAAATAACTTTTCTGGGAATTTTTGTGGTCCTCTGCACTTCCTAGATCTGCTAGTAAACCACTGTTTCAATCTACCAATTTTCGAGAATTTTTTATTTTATGCATTAGGTCTAATCATCCATTTAGTTTAGCATTGCAAATTGGGAAATTTTTTGCATGTTTTAGTTGTGGATAGTTTCATATATGTATACATTTTCTTTATTTTTGATATCATTTCATAGTTTAGATAGATTAATTTACATTTTACAATCATTGAAAACAAAAAAATCCCTTAAAACATCAAAACAAAAGCCAAATACTAAATGATAAACCTTGGAGAAAGCATATCATTCAAACCCTTTAGTTGTGATGACTTTGACATGTTGGATGAAGTGCTTGAGGACTTCATCTCACCTAGATCGTCCACTAAATATTTGGTGCAAAAGGATGCAATCATAAATAATCATGACAATCCTAGTTTTTCTTCTCTTGATACCTCTCCTACTTGTGATGAAGGTATCTTGGTGTTAGAAGACACAATTATTGAGCTTCATGAGAATTTTTTTGTCCCTCTTCCAATGTTGCATTTCTCTCAACAAATAGTAAGATGGATGGCATAGATGTAGATGTTAAGTTCACATTAGGTCCCCCTCACTAGAAGGTCATCTAGGTAACTCAGTTGAGGTTATGAACTCACAAATTGGATCTCCTTTAATTAGTGAGCCTCCTAATTCACCTCACATTATAGGACCTGCTGATGTTCAATGTAACACAACAACATTAAAACATAATATTTCTACTCTATTTCTCCTGAAAAAGATAAATAACCTAAAGCTACCTATCTTCCAAGGTCTCTATAGTTGGTTCTCAACTGTGTTGATGTCATTCAGTGGCCTATGCAACTTAATGTTCAAGGGGCCTGCCGGTAAAGGGATACAAACTACATAGTACAAATTAATCTAACATTTGGGGGGTGTAAATAGACATCAAAAGATAGAGCAAAGCTTAGGACAACAAAGCATAAACACATATTTCCTTTAATTTAGACATATAAACTTCATAATGAGCATTCATTTCAAACAACTAAAACCATAAAATGATACAATCCACATAATATTCTAAACCATTGCATTCATTCATAGTGAAAATTCAATACATACCATCATTCATCATCACTAAACTTCAAAATCAAACAAGAACACATCACCAACTCATCATTAAAATTCATAGATCAATAAACACAAAGAGATCTCATTCACAGATAACTCAATGGAAATAGTCTCAGATTCAAAATATTCTATTGAATTTCATCAAATAAGAGACATTTATGCACAACAAATTCATCAACATACAAATGACTATTGTTCATCAACATCACCATTAAAACTAAAACTTGGAAATAACATAAACTATATTGAAACTTGTTAAAATGTCTAAATATCTTTGCATAAAAACTATAACAACTTATAATAACTATGAAAATTATCCTAAATTTCTCCTTAGGCAGCTAATCTTGACTTCAATTAGCCGACCTTTACAATATGGAGAGAAATTCTACATATAGACAAGTTTAACAACAATTTCTCTCATCAAAAATTGAGATCCATAAATCAAGGAACAATTGGAGCTGCATGAGGTAACTGTCCATTTTGATCTTTAGTTAATAGTTGATGACTCTATATCAAAATCTGGATGTAAAAGGAGAAGGTTGAACTGTTGGGGATCCTCAATTGAGCTTGTGTTATGATCCTGAAAAATAGGAGAGAGCTGCCCAGCTAGCCGTATCATCTGGTGCTTCATTCAAAAAGGATATTCCATAGACACTTCACTCCTCTATCTTTTTTTCAAGTAAATATTCATCATAATTTTCCAATACTTGTTTAAGTATATCCACATCCGGCCCATCTACCCAATTTTCTTCAAATTTTATTCTTTTCAATTCAGCAGAGGTGAATTTTTGCATATCATCCAACTTAGTAAGATCCTTCCGAGCAATCTTCACTACCTCCTTTATATCCATAAACCTATCAATTAACAAATCATCACCATCATCTCCCTTCTGCACTGCCTCTTGGAATCTATTATCCCATTTTCTCCTTGGTTCAACAAGAGGGAAACCATCCTTTATAGGGACATCTTCATTCACAATCATGGCTATAATTGCTTCTAACTCCACAATTTGATCTGTCAAAACTTTCCCAATCTGTTGCACTTCATTCCTATGTGCAAAAATAAATGAAGTCTGAAATTCGATAATTTTAATAGTTTTATCAATAAAATCCTCATTACCTTCTTCAAGGATGGATTTTTCTAGGAGTTTTTGTTAAGTCAGCTTATTAATTTCCTTCAATTTCTTAACATGTTCCCTGTACTCTTCCTCTTGCTTCTAGAGGATCTCAACATATGCAATCATGTCATTAATTTATTCCCATGCACTTTCATGAGCCTTATGGCTTTCAAAAAGCAATTCTTCCACCTCTTGATTCAACCTATCAATCCACCTATCCAACATCCCCACTTTTCTTCTCATTTTAGCAAGGTCATCAGCTTCTTTCTTACTTAACAAAATTAGTGTTGCAGGAGCAACATATTGTAAAGAAACAGGAGAGGATAGGTCCTTCAAGAACTTATGCAATTGATCCAATTAAGCTTTGAGCTCATCCTTCCTCTGCTTATCCTTTATCATCCTTGACTTAGTGGAAGATGATACAATATCAATCAGGTCCATTTGTTGGTTCCTTGTAGGCCTCCCCAAGTTCATAGTGCCTAGTTGATAATCACTCAACTGCATTTCTTGCTTGTCCTTGTCCACCATGGGAATAGAACATTCAGCTACAATTTCCCCAACATCTATCAATTTGGTGGAATGAAGGACTCGAGCCTTTTTCTTAGGCCTCTCCTCAATTTGTTTCATCATATCATCCCAATTTAGGGGTAGAGGTTGGACTATTTGTTTCCTCTCTAGGTTGAGCTTTAACCACGTTGGGGCAATAGGAGGAGTAGCCACTTGTTGTAAAGAAGAAGTGGTAGAAGAGAGGGGTTGCCAAAGTGTTACCTTAGGTTGAGAATCAACCTCTTGTTGCTCCTTTTCTACCATTTATTTAGCAAGCCTATTAGCTTCAGCTTTCTCTCTTTATTCTTCCAATCTCCTCTCTTCTAACATGTCATCTCTTTATTTTCCAATTGCTTAACCCTCTCCCACATTTTGGCCACTTCTTGCTCATGTCTGGATTGTTCCTTTGCCTCCTTCTTCAACAAGATCTCTTCTCCATATTTCTTTCTTTGGGCCTCCTCTGTAGCCTTGTTTTTAGCCTCAAGGTCCTCCTTTTCTCTCCTCTTTCGGGCCTTTTCCTCTTCAAGGTCATGAATCTTTTGTAGGAGAGCCAAATTTTCCCTCTCTGCATTAGCTTTCCATTCATTTTCCTTTTGTTGTTGTAGGTCTTCCTTTTCCTTATGTTGCCTTGCTAACTCTTCAGTATTTGCTCTAGCTTCAACTTCTTGTTGTTTTGCAAGTGCATCAGCCTCCTTCTTTGCATCTTCAAAGTGTTTCCACTAGTCCTCTAGAGTTAGGACATGATCGGTTCCAACCTCCTCAATAACTTTAGCAGATGCAATCACCAAAGGCTCATGGTCTAATTGTGTGGTCTCTGAATCATTTTCTACATCATGAATTTCAATCTCCTTTTGTGTATCTTTCTCAGCTTTCTCATGGAGACTACCTACAAGTACTTCTCTAGTAGATTCCTGCAAGAGAGAAGGTTGAGATGAAGTTCCTTCTCTAGCTATTGTAGTCTCCATACCTTGGGACTCATGGGTGTCTTGGGAAGGTACTCCTAGACCAACATCTCCTCCAAAGCTAGGAGGGAAATACTCCAATTGTTCCTTAGGGGTTGTCCTCCTCTTTGTTCTTTTATATCCTTAGTTACCTCTTGCTTTCCTCTTCTTTGAGGATTGAGCTTATGTCTCCTTTATCCTCATGACCATTGGATGCTTCTATCCATTACTTTCTTGGAAAAAAAATTAATTTCAATGAACTCTTCCTCATCCCAATTTATTAGGTCCAAGTTCTTGGTACCTATATTTTTTGCTTCATACTCGGGGTCCAAAACTACACCATCATCTGATAGTGTATCAGGAATGTCTTCCTTTACTCTATATTCAATCACTTATGGGATGGTAAGCCTTTCATAGTTCCTTTTCCTTACATCATAGTCATCCTACAAATCTATCCAAAAATCCTCCAACAAGTTATAATGTTTATCAAAAATGGTAGGAGCCAAGCCATTCATCTTATGCTCCAGGTCAAAGTGTTTCCTAGCTATATACAATCCCAATTTTAAATAACTCAATTCCTCACACACTACCTTTGCAGCCAAATTGTGACCACAACAATATTCTCCCAACTTCATGGGAAATTGATGGCATCTTGGCTTGTGTTTGTTGGAAAACTTTGTATTGACTCCCATAGCCTAATATATAAACTCCATAAGAACAATCCTATCACTGCAACATCTTGGAAATCGATGAGGTTGTCCATCAAAACCTTCCAACCTAAAATAAGAGAACTTGGGTAACTGGATATACCAATGTCCCCATTCAACAATGAAAGCCATAGCCTCTCTACTCATCCTATATCCAACATCTCTTGTTAATAAGTTGATGATGACATAAAGGAATGCATCATTAACCCTTCTATAATGTAACTATGAGGTTTGTAGGGTCAATTTATCATAGTGCTCCCATGCCTTCTTTTATCCAGGAGCCTCCTCTAATATGCCCACTACATTCAGTCCAAGGAATATGCCCATCCTTGCAGCTGAATATATGACATAAGAGGTCATGAAGAAGTTCTCTGTTTTCCCCACCTTGAGCATCTAATTGTGCAATTTATCTGAAAAAATCATACCTCAATCAAACTGTTGCCTACCATCCAAAATGGTTTCAATGAATGGAAACATCCATTCCTTAAAATATGCAGTCTTTCTTTCCAAACACCCTAGAAAGCATCATGATAAGTTCATCAATTTCCTTCTTGAAGTCTCCCCTCTTGGGTTGTTCAAGAACCTTGGTTAAGGACTTATTTTCAGTTTTCAACCACTTCTTATTCATGTGGGACCTATTATCTTCCTTTTCCTTGTTGAATAACTACAATGCCTCTGCTTCAGTCAATTGCTTGGGGTTCTTGGGGGTAGGTGCATTAAACAAGAGCCTCATCATTTGTGGAGATAGATCAATGATCACATTCCCCTGGAGGTCCATACACTATCTTAATGAAGGATTGTAAGCCCTTGCTACTGTGAGTATGAGCTTCAGGCATTGAACTGATAAAGGGAAGAGTGTGACATGTGCCAGTTCAGATTGGGCTATTCTTTTAGTCCTCCCAATTACATCCTATGAGAAAGTATCTACAATCAGCTCCTCATAGTTGAATGGCCCTATATTAGGACCAGATCAGAAACTGAAACTCTCAAAGTTTCAATAACTCGTAACATTTGACGACCCGATCCCACCAAGTTGGTGGGATCAGAATTAGAATCAAAACCCATCAGAGACAGACTCATTTTCAAAACCAAACTCTTATGTGAAAGTTCATGGGGTGAGTGTGATTCCAGCTCTGGTTCTGCCATGTATTATCAGAGTTAAGTGGATTCTCCCCACATGCTCACACCAGTTTGGACCCAAGTTAAAAAAAGAAGGCATGGGGAGGTAGAAATCAAGCTTGACTCTGTTTGGAAAAACAAGACCAAATCAAGCTAGCTAGGGTATTTACACGAAAAGGGTGCAAAATGCAAACCCTATTTTGTACGACCTGTCAACCTAAAAATAAAACTAGGGCATTAAAACCCTACGATTAAACCTATAAGACCAAGACAGGCACAAGATCAGAGGGGTCTAAGGAAACATTTAAAACAACTATGAGAACCAGAACCCCTCAAAAAGAAGCCCTAATCGAAACTAGGGCACAATGAAATGGAACTGCCACCGAAAATGACAGTAGAAAAATGAAAAACAAATGGGGAAAGCAAAAAAAAGACAAACAGAAAATGGGAGAGGAAACCAAGCAAAACAAAAGCAAAAGCAAACACAAACGGAAGAACAAAAACACGTGAAGATCTACATGAAAATTCCTATGAACACATGAAGAACAACAAAGCAAAAAAATGAATAGGAAAACACAAAACGGAACAGGAGAAACCCACCTACCTCAAAATGCAACTGGAAAAGGGTTGAAAATCGACAGGGATCCGCTCACGAATGCTCGCCCGCAACCAAATCATGATCCTCTTCGAGTTGTTTTGGCTCCTTGCTCATTAAAATGCTTTGGATAATTGTAATGAGCCAAATAACCTTGATTAAGGTTTTAAAAACCATTTCATGTGTGTGAGGAGGCTGCAATTAATGCCATTAATGCAGTTGGTCAGGGGTAGAATCAAAGTGAAGGTGAGTACACAACCAACGTGTACATCAAAGCTAAAACAGGAATGGAAGCAGAGTTGAGATAGAACCAGGAACTTTGTCAAAGTTCCACATTTCATTCCGGATTCAACTCTGGTCCTGTGATAGGGAAAGGACAACAAAGGAATGAGGGAAGAATCAAAGTCAAATATGAATCTAGAACTTGACAAAGTTCAAGGTTCAGATTCAACTTCGGTTCTACTCCTGACAAAGGGAAAGAACACCGAAAAAGGGAAAACAAAAGAATGAAGGGAAGTAGGACCGGGGCAAAGCCCATCCCAAAACAGGGCACAAAACACAAGGCAAACAAATGGGAGTAGGATCAAAACAAAACCCGAATTCAGAACTTTTGCAAAGTTCTAGGTCCAATTTATGTTTTGGTTTCACTTCTGCAAAAAGGGAAAAGAGACACAAAGAGGAAGAAAACAAAAGAAAACCCAAGGGAGAAAAAAACCCAAGAGCACGAGACAAGTAAAACAACAAAAAATACAAGGCAAGGAATGGGGCTGGGACCAGAACAAAAACCAGACTAGGAACTTTACAAAAGTTCCAAGTCCAGGTTCAACCTACATTCTAAGCCTGTGAAAACAAAAGGAACAAGGACCTAGGACGAAAACGAACAACTCCTAAGACCCAAGCAAGAACACCAAGGACAAACAAACACAAAGGGGGACCCATTTTTGACCAAAAACAAAATGGGGTGGTTATGCAAGGCATAACAGGGCCTCCATTACCTCGAGGTGTTATCTTAAAATTTTCAAGGAAACTTCATAGTAAACATGTGTTGCAATAACCAAGTTATCACACAATTGCTCACACATATAACATTCCTCAATGTAGTGGTAAAGAGTATGATCTTACTGAGAAAATTCATCATACTCTAATAAACATAGATCCCTTTTGTTGGTATGTGGTGATTGATCATGCTATACTGTATAGACCATGGTATACTGTACACCCTGGCACGTATCCTTGCTGAGGTCCGGGGCCGGTAGCCCCCGAGAAAAATTTTCCTCCTACTTTTCGCGTCATCACCGAAAAAGGGAAAAAATCAACGAAAAAGAAAAAATCCGATTTTGTAGAACCTAAAATCTGGAAGCTTCTAAGCTTGTTAAAAAGGGGTTCGGATGGGTATTACAGTATGATGAAAAATGTGATTATTCACAAGATTGTAATAGGTTTTACATTGGCTAATAAAAGTATTGGATGGCTGCGTTTGGTGGATGTAGCCCGGATTGGGTGAACCATGTTAAATTCTCTGTGTTATGATTTATATTGTGTGTGTTTTAGTTTCTCTATTTATTAATTAAATTTGCATTTAATTGTTAGATATCTATCATTTCTAACCCTAACAAGTGGTATCAGAGCGGGTTGTGTTTCGATTATCATCTGTAGGAAGGTCTCACGGTTGAGTGGGAGAAATGGTAGACGAGGGTAAGAAGGTTGAGAAGTTTAATGGGTAGAACTATTAATTATAGAAGATGCAGATGGAGGACTATCTCTATCAGAAGGATTTATGGTGGCCATTGGAAGGGAAAACCAAGAAACCCACAAAAATGTCAGATGAGGACTAAGAGATCTTGGATAGAAAGATTCTTGGCAGTATTCGTCTATGCCTGGCACAATCAGTGGCATTCAATATTACAACAACAAAGACAACTCAAGAGTTTATGGAAACCCTGGCGAAGTTATATGAAAAGCCTTCCGCTTCGAATAAGGTATTTCTTATGAAGCGTTTATTTAATATGAAAATGGTAGAAGGTGGGTTAGTTACTGATCATTTGAATGAGTTTAATACGGTCACCAGTCAATTAACTTCTGTAAAAGTAAACTTTGATAAAGAAGTTAGGGCTCTTTTGATTCTATGTTATTTGCCTGAAAGTTGGAATATCTTGGTAATGGTTGTTAGCAATTATGTTTCTGGTTCGAATACATTGAAATTTTATGATGTTGTTGGTGTTATTTTGAGCGAGGAAATTTATAGGAAAAGCTCAGGTGGAACATCCACATCAGGCAGTGTTTTGAATGCAGAAAGCAGGGGTAGAACAAAGGAGAGAGGAAACAATTCTGGAAATCGTGGGAAGTCACGAGGAAAATCAAAGGACAAAAGTTTCCAATCTAGAGACAAGAGGGATTGTTGGTATTGTGGTAAGTCGGGTCATTTGAAGAAAAATTGTTGGTCTCAGAAAAATAAAGGAGACAAAAAGGAAGGAAGTAAAGAGGAAAATGTGGTAAGTAATAAATCTGATGAGGATGCTTTGATTCTTTCCCTTGATAATGTTGATGATTCTTGGATGTTGGAATTGGGGAAGCATTTCGTACTATGCCATAGAAGTTATTTTCTTGATTATGTCCAAGGGGATTTTGGGCTGGTTTATTTAGGAGATAACAAACCCTGTCATATTTTTGGAAAGGGAAGAATTAAGATTAAGTTGCAGAATGGGAATCATTGGCTACTACATGAGGTAAGGCATGTTCCAAAGTTAAGCAGAAATTTAATTTCAGCAGGGCAACTAGATGATGAAGGTTGTGTTGTGACATTTAGTGATAAAAATTAGAAGGTCACAAAAGGGTGCCTTGGTGGTAGGAAAAGGTGTGAAAATAAGGCACCTTATATCTTTGTATAGGTCCTCTTGTTCCTTCTACTTTAATTATTACAGAAAAATGTCAATGTTCAGGAATAGTTGCTGCAGTTCAGTAGGTAGAAGATCATACAGTTGTTATGGACTCTGAATCAGCACTGTGGCATAATAGACTTGAGCATATGAGTGCAAAAGGTATGAAATTACTTCATTCAAATAATGTTTTACCAGGTCTAAAATGTGTTAATATGGATTTCTGTGAAAGTTGTGTGTATGGAAAACAAAAGAGAGTAAGTTTTTTCAAGGATGGGAAGCAAAAGAAAGATGAGAAATTGGAGCTTGTGTATACAAAGGTATGGGGACCAGGTCAGGTATCTTCTCTCAATGGCTCTCTGTATTATGTCACATTCATTGATGATGCAACTAGGAAGGTATGGATTTATTTCCTTAGGCAGAAATCTGATGTATTTGAAACTTTTAAAAAATGGAGAAGCTTGGTTGAGAATGAGACGGGTAAAAAGATAAAATGTCTCAGATCTGATAATGGTGGTGAGTATGATAAAAGATTTTGAAAGATTATTGTTCCTCTAATGGTATTACATTAGGTAGAAAATGGTTCAAGGACTCCACGGAAAATGGAGTGGTTGAAGCATCTGAATAGAACAATAATGGAGGCGTGCCTGAACTATGAGATTGCATGTTGGGTTGCCTTTAAAATGTGGGTAGAAACATAGCTCTTGTTGTTTATTTTAATTAATAGAGCTCCCTCTACTCCTTTGGGTTGTGGTATTCAAGAGGAAGCATGGAAAGGTAAGAAGGTGAGTTATTCTTTTCTCAAAACCTTCGATTGTGAAGCATTTGCACATGTAGATTCTGAAAATAGAACCAAGCTTGATACAAAATCAAATAAATGTGTATTTGTTGGATATGGCATTGATCAATTTGGTTATAGGCTTTGGGATTTTGAAAATCAAAAAATTGTGAGAAGCAGGGATGTCATATTCAATGAGAAAGTGTTGTACAAAGATTTGTTGCTACAGCATGAGAAGAAAGAAAATGATTATGCAGTGTTGGATGATATTCCAAATAATGACATTTCAGTGGTTCCTCATGCTAGGCAACAACAACAACAACAAATACCACAAACTCCTGTTAGATGATCTTCAAGGATAAGTAGGCCTCCAGAAATATTTTCTCCCTCTTTGTATACTATTTTGTTAACTGATGTTGGTGAACCGAAATATTATGATGAAGCTATGCAAGTGGATACTAAGGTTCAGTGGGAGCATGGAATGGAAGAAGAAATGGACTCCTTGCTGAAAATTCTGACTTGGGAATTATGCAAGTTGCCTGTAGGTAAAAAGGTTTTACCAAACAAATGGGTTTATAGGCTGAAAGAGGAGGATGGAGGTAAGAAAAGATTTAAAGCCAGATTAGTTGTAAAGGGATTTGCACAGAAAAAGGGTATTGATTTTGATGAGATTTTTTGCCCAGTTGTTAAAATGACTTCTATTTGTATTGTTTTAAGTATTGTGGATGTTGAAGATTTGCATTTAGAAAAGCTTGATGTTAAAACAACCTTTCTCCATGGTGATTTGGAAGTGGAAATGTATATGGACCAGCCACAAGGATTTGAGGTCAAAGGTAAGGAGAAACTAGTGTGCAGATTGAAGAAAAGTTTATATGGCTTGAAGCAAGCACCTCGGCAATGGTACTTGAAATTTGATAGTTTTATGGTTGAGCAAGGCTACAGCCGATGTAATTCTGACCATTATGTTTATTTTAAGAGGTTGGATAATGACGGCTACATTATTTTATGTCTATATGTTGATGGCATGCTTGTAGCAGGGTCTAACATGGATCACATAAGTGAGCTAAAACAACAGTTAGCAAACTCTTTTGCTATGAAGGATTTAGGGGCAGCAAAACAAATCCTTGGTATGAAAATTTGTAGAGATAGGAAAAATAGAAAATTGTTTTTATCTCGGGCTAATTATGTTGAAAAGGTGTTGCGGAGATTTCATATGGATAATGCAAAAGTTTCAGCACACCTTTGCCTAGTCATGTTAAATTGACTAAGGATATGTGTCCAAAGACACAGAGGAGGAAGAAAAAAATGTCAAAGATACCATATGCTTCAGTAGGTAGTTTAATGTATGCCATGGTATGCATGAGACCAGATATTGCACATGTCATAAGAGTTGTTAGCGTATTGAGTCATCCGGGAGTTGAGCATTGAAATGCGGTAAAATGGATTCTCGGGTACTTGAGAGGTACATCCAATAATTGTTTATGTTTTGGGGGCTCTAATACTGATTTAAAAGGCTATGTTGACTCATATTTGGCAGGGGATATAGATACCAGGCGGAGTACCACAGGTTATGTATTTACAGTTGGTGGGACAGCAGTGAGTTGGATTTCTCAATTGCAAAAGGTGGTTGCTTTATCCACCACAGAGGCAGAGTATGTTGTTGTAATAGAGGCAGCAAAGGAGATGATATGGTTACAACTTTTCATAAATGATTTGGGAAAACAACAGGCTGGAAATTACTTGTTTACAGACAGCCAGAGTGTTATACATCTTGCAAAGAATTTTTCCTTGCATTCTAAAACAAAACACATACAGTTGAGATATCATTTTATTCGGTCAGTGTTGGAGGATGGACAGGTCAAGCTGGACAAGATACATACAGATGTCAATCTAGCAGATATGTTTATGAAGGCGGTGACAAGGGAGAAGTTGAGCTCCTCTTCAACTTTGGTTGGGCTTCAAGGTTGAATTCAAAGTATAACAGAGCAGTAGGGTCCAAGGTACTTATTTCCAGTGGGAGCTGTAATTGCAGCAAGGTTGTCAAGGATTAGTCTCCAAGTGGGAGATTGTTGGTATGTGGCGACTGATCATGCTATACTGTATAGCCCATGGTATACTATACACCCCGGCATGTATCCTTGCTAGAGTCCGAGGCTGGGCCTCGAGTGGGGGTTCGAGGGCGGCAGCCCCCGAGAAAAAAAAATTTCCTACTTTTTCGTGTCATCACCGAAAAATGGAAAATTTTGATTTTGTAAAACCTAAAATCTGGAAGCTTCTAAGCTTGTTAAAAAGGGGTTCGGATGGGTATTATAGTATGATGAAAAATGTGATTATTTTCAAGATTGTAATAGGTTTTACACTGGATAATAAAAGTATTGGATGGCTGTGTTTGGTGGATGTAGCCTGGATTGGGTGAACCACGTTAAATTCTCTATGTTATGATTTATATTGTGTGTTTTAGTTTCTCTGTTTATTAATTAAATCTGTATTTAATTGTTAGATATCTGTCATTTCTAACCCTAACACCTTTGGGATTTGATTCAAACATCACCTACATAGAATAGGATGCTCCAAGAAGTTTTGCAGAAGAATGATATCCAATATTTTGTTAAATTGAATGATGTAGCTACCTCATTTGATTGTATGTAAGTGACAAAGTCAAATATCACATTCCCTCAACATGAATAGCCCTTGCTTGAGATCCAAAATAAACATGAGGCCTTAATGATAAAGGTGATCATTAATGAAATTACAGTTAGGCACACCCTCATAGACAATAGAACATGTCTTAATGTTTGTAGCATTTATCTCCTAGATAAAATTGGTGTGGACAAGAAGCTTATTCAACTTAATGATGTTAATATTTGTGGCTCTGATGATGTTAATAGGAAACCATTAGGAATGATCACATTACCCATCGAGGTTGGACCTATGGTTTTTCCTACCCCTATACATATCATGCTAGGACCTCTTTCATACAACATTATCCCAGGGAGACCATAGATTCATGTCATGAAAGGAGTCTCGTCTACTCTTCACTATGAGATGAAGTTTGAATATAATAACAAGATATGTTATACATGGTTGAAGCAGATAAACAAATTTATAATTCAAAAGTTCAATAAGATTATGACACTTCCAACTCTCTTAATACTTTAATTCCAAATTCCAAAGTAGAACCTATACAAGTTGATGGTACAATCCTAATTATCCTTCACCTACAACAAAAATATTAGATGGTGATTGGGGGATTTTATATTTTACACCTTGTTTCAAAAAAGATTCCAAAATCTCACCCTCAAAGTTCAAAGAGTCAAATACAAATGATTCATCTTCATACACATGTTTTAGGGATGAGTGGGGTGCATTAGATTTTACACCCTCCTTTATGGAAGAGTACAAAATCTCAAAACCTACACCTAAAGACTCTTGTGTTTTAGTTGCTCAACTTGGTTCTACATCAACAAAATCACCCCATGGTGGTGATGGGGGCTCTTCAACTCCCATCCCTCATGAGAGGAAGATACGTAACTTTAAAAACTTAAAAAGTATTTGTGTGCTTATGCATAATCCAGTCCTTCTCAGAAGCGTAAAATCTCTTCATCAGAGTTGGAAGCATGTCATGGTCTAGGATACAAAAGCCTTTCTAAACATGGATATAATGTAAACATGGAACAATGATAGAAATCAACTGAAGTATATAATGTACTTTTCCAAGCAGGGTCTAGGTTTACAACCTTTATCTTCATCGTCATCTAATGCCTTATCATCTACTATGTTTATCATATCTTATGATGAGAAATAAATGTCCCCTACTATTGGTCAAGAGACTATCTTGTTGAGGCTTCTCAAACCCCACTTGATTACTCTTCCTTCAAGAACACGAAAGAAATTCTATAACAATAATTCATTTTGTGCATAGCATCAAGTACATGGGAATTCTACTAATGAATGTAAGGCTTTGAGTGATAAAATTCAACAACTTAAGGATTTTGGTGCTCTTCCTTGTGTTGATGCACCTATTCCCTCTAATTGATACTAATTTTCATCCTATCATGTTGCTCATCACTATGTGGCATTCATAGCTTTATCTTTCTTGCTCATTGTCATTCATAGTGGTACTGTAATTTTAGGTGCAACCATATTTATCTTGGCAATACCATGATAGTTCTTGGTGGTTGTCAATATCTCTATGATTGGGGGGTAAGGATAAATAGTTTTGGGAGGTGTGCATTCTTTCCAAGGATCCTCTCTTTCTCTCTTCCTACTTAAAATACCAACATAACAAGTATGTTGACATTTTAAGTGTGAGGCATATTGTCCCTTCTTCATTGTTTGCATGTCCCTTCTTAGTGATGATATCATACATCTCCCAGGAAGTGTGATCATTACATTGGCACTATTTCATTTTGGCATTATTTGCACCCCTTGAGGTGAGTTTTGTTTTGCATCCCTTGAGGTGAGTTTCTTGCTTCACTTTGTTCATGGAAGTTGAATTTACTATAGAATTAGCATAACATATTGATCATGTTGTGGCACCTTATCAAAGTTATCAGGGAGTATAAATTTTGGTATGGTTGATGTATGGGGGCTTGTAGACCTGGCATGACTTTCCCATTGCTACTTTTCTTGGGGGCTCACCTAGTGGGCACCAGGTTTCACTATCCCTTGTGAGCATATTTTTCATGGCCACCAAGCATAACACAACTTTCTTTCCTATGGAGACATGTCATTCATAAGTGATTTTACATCCTTATGAGTCCATTTGATGGATTTTGCATAATGCAACTTTCTACTCCATCTTTCTTTCCTCTTTGCATTAATTTTGACATTGTATGTTCGTGTATCTTGTCTTGCTAATTCATATTATATATTCTCTTGTGTGTCCCTTTGTGCTTATGTTGGTTTTCCATGGGATCTTGATCCTAGGGTCTTGGCCACCTCCTTGATCTTTTCCATCCTATCCCATCAACATTTGTGCACTTGGACCCCTCTTGACGCTTATTTGTCTACTTTAGTGTGAGTTTGAGCATATGGCTCGTCCTCTCGCTAAAGTGAGGGCTAAATGTAGTGTAGAAAGATGTAAACCTTTACATTTTCACACTATGTTTGGGTCTCTTAATTAAATTGGACTTAATTAAGCCTCTAATTGACCCAATTATGCATTTAAAAGCCTAATTAATCCCATTTTCTGAAAGGGGATCCTATATTAAACAATTGCAAACATCAAATTAAAAACCTTGGAAATTGTGTGTCCTAGATTTAGGTCATATGACCCATTCTCCCAAGGGCGAATGGGTCCCCTTTAGATTCTAGAACCCAATTTAAAATATATTTTTGGTGGTATTTTTATGATCCCAATTCAAGTTGCAATTGTTGGCTTTCGAATTTAAATTGTTGGGAAATTAGAAAATTACCTATAAATACAATGTCTTTTTATTGATTCAAATGAAAAGTAATCTAGCAAGAGGGAAAATTTCATATGAGCAAATATTATTTTCAAGAGCATTGAAGAGCATATTTTCAGTCATCTACAGTAGCAATCAAGATCAAGATCATCATGTCAAAGTTATTTGCATTTATGCATTCTTTTGGAGCCAACATTGTGATGTAGGTTTCAAGCATTCAAGTTAAGATTCAAGATATCAAATCAAACCATTTCATGCAATATCAAGATCTTGGAGAGATGTGTTAGATTTCAATCCTCCAAGGGTAGCCATTAAAGGGTTTGGTGAGTTGCAACATAGTATTGTTCATTCATCATTCCTTCCATTCATGTTTCATTTCATTTCAAGATTTAATTACCAAAATGGGGTTTGACCAAGGAAAACCCCTATTCACCAAAAACAAACAATTTTTCCCTCTTTGTGTTTGCATATTTGCAGGTGAAGAAGGATTGAAGATTGATCAAAAGTGCAATTTTGTAAAGTTGTCAAAGTTGTCAAGATATAAAAACTCAGATCCCAAATTTTTTTATTTTTTGACAGTGAAACTTGGGGGAAAAGAAAGCTCAGATCCATCTCTAGAGGACCCTAAAAGTTGAGCAAAAAATCCCTACAAAGACACATTTTCCCTAGGGAAAATCTGTCCTAGGAGGACACTCAGTAGGAGCTTTTGGTGAAAGGTGCATAAAATCCCAACATTCTCAGATCTATCAAAATTTTGTTGATTGTGATAAACTAAGGTTTTATATTGACGATTCATGTTTTCCATTGCATAATTGCATTCATTTGGTATTTTTCATTTATCTCCCAAAGTGCATTTCAGGATGATTTACCTTGTCCACAATCATAAGGAAAACATCAAGATCTCCATTAAGGTTGACTCACCTAAGGGTTGAAAGTCAATCTTACCCTAAGGGATCTCTTTTTCCTAATGAAAGTAGGGAAATGGGTACATTTCCCCCATTCAAAACCTACCTCACATATTCCCCTTCATTTCAATTCCAATCAAGCACATAAGAAAAAAAATATATATGTATTTCTTTAGGTGTGACACATGAAATACATTATACAAATAAGAAAGAGTATGTGGTAAAGTAATTTTATATGAAATTAGGTTGACCACTTATAGGAACTCAAACGAGCCCTACATATCTAGGAGTAAGCTTGGATGACTTCCCAAACTTGATTGAACTCTTATGGGGTTTGAATCTCAAAAGAAAATTCTCTAGCAACACACTATCATGAAGTCTGTTTTATATCCGCATAAATATTCTATTTTTTATTGGCCTCAACCAACCTCTTCCTAAGACACCTAGTTTTCCCATGACACACTATGTCCTTGGTTTTACTCCTCATTTCCTTTCTAATCATGAGGTTATCTAACTTGTTCCAAAACACCTAATTTTTTTGTGGTCTTATTCAAGGCTAAAAGATTTTGGTTCAATTCAGTTGTAGAGTCACCCATAGCTTGACCCAATCCATCATGACTATCTCCTAGGTTTATTCTATTCTAAACCATTATTGGACTTGATAAGTTAGAATGTGGAATTTTTAACCTATGGTTTGGTACGAGATTACCAAATTTGTAAAATTTATAATAATTAATGTCTTTAGTGTACATAAACAAGTTTTCTGCATTGAAAATTTTATCACAATAGAACATCACACATTACTAAATGTAAGAGCAAAGTAGTTTTTATTCATATAATAGTGGACAAAATGTATCCTTATTTAATTAGGATCCATTTGTATTTATAATGGTTTAACATATCCTATTCAAATAAAGGAACCTCCTCAAGTTATTTGTCTCCATATAAATCTAGTATTATACTACTTAAGATAGGGTGTACATGCAAATACTCTATAGCTTTCCTATTCATGATCAATGTATCATGACCATAACCACAAGACATATCTCAAATCCCAAGGATTTCTTTTGTTTGATTATACTAGGGGTAACAAATTTCACACACTTCTCTTTTTCTATCTTTATTCATCCAAAAACCATTTTCAAGGTCTTAGTATCAAAGAGCCATACTTCTTGTCTAGAGGTGGTTAGTTGCACGACTTTTTCCTTACAATTTATATTGTTTGGATGTTTTTCCGCCTTATTTTTTAATCCTAGAACCCTCATCTCTACACATAGAATATAATCACTAGTGTTAGATCAACAAACATAAATCTACTAGTATTTACTCCCTATGAAGTAGGTCTATAGGCCCTAGTGTTTGAACCTTACTCTAATACCATGTGAAAAGAACTTATGTTCATAGCATAAAACTTCAACCAAAGAAACTACATTTTTTTACTATTTTTATAATTTTTACAAAGATACAAACAAGAGTAAAGCATTCTCACAATAGAAAAATCAATATCTTGAACATTTTTATGAAGGATAAAACACCTAAGAAAAATTCATACAAGAGAACTAGAGTTACATTTATTAAGTTAAATAATTTCACTAAATAGTCCAATTCTAAAATATTGACTCAATATTAAGGACTTCAAAAGGAAGGATAATATTATGTCAGATCTATTTGTAATTGAGGTGACAACAAAAATGACCTTGAGATTTATACAAACTCTAGATCGATACACCTATAGTATGCAACATGACTAGGCTAGACCTCAATGAATTTTTTATACATGACTAACCAACAAAGTACATAACATTCAAATTAGTGATGTGTTCATAAAAAAATCTTGATATGGTACATAACACCATTTTTTCTTGATTTGTAATCCTCTCCCTAATAATACTTTCCTCCTCAATCAAGAGGAGGGAAACTAAACTTTATCCTTTGTTCACCTCTTTACAACATCAAGGTAGTTAGTCCAATTAGATATAAACACATATGTATATAAAATTGATAACTATCTTGCATAAATCAACATCTTAATTTAAAACATGGAGTCTCATTAAAAATTTATATTTGTTCATGCATATCATTGATCTATCCATTATTTCTAATAATAATAACAATCAAAGTTTAAATTTGACAATGGGGTAGGTGCACAAAGATGAGGGCCAAAAAGTGGCCACTCCACTTTTTGAACCTGAAATAGAGAAAATGTGAGCATGTTATAATGCGCTCGCATTATGGTTTGGTATATAATCACAAAACACAAGCACGCTATAATACACTTGTGTTTTGTCTTGCATTGAAGTTTTTTTCTCTTTCTTGTCTTTCAAGGAACTTATAATTTAATTTATATTTCATGTATATAGTTTCAGGATGTTTGAGAGTGGTTTTGGATCTCTAGGAGTTATAATACAAATTCTAGTTTTTAGAAAATCTTATAATTTTTTAGACTTAGTCAAATTTCAATAATCAGGAGGTCAAATTTTAGTAATCAACAAATTGTACCATCTCTCTCTCTATCCCATTCATTGTTTATCCTTTATACTCTAGATCAAACTCTCTCCTTCCCTCTCTACTTCTCTTTATCTTTCCATTCTCTATCTCTCTCTCCTTTCCTCTATATTTCTCTCTCTCCTCCCCCCTCTCTCTCTCTATGTATACCTTTCCCTCACTCCTTCCCTCTCTCTCTCCCTCTCTCTCAATCTCACAACCTTCCTCCCTTCCCCCTCTCTCTCTACTTCACCTTCCCTCCTCCCCCCTTCTATCTCTCTTTCCTTATATACTTCTCTCTATCTCACTCTCTCTCCATCTATACATCTCCCTCCCTCTCTCTCTCTCCCCCCTCTCTCCCTCTCTCTTAATCTCTCCATCTTACCCCCCCTCTCTCTCTCTCTATCCATCTCTACCTCTCTCTCCATCCTCTCTCCCTCCCTCCTTCCCTCTCTCTCTCTCCCTCCCTCTCTCTCAATCTACCAACCTTACACTTAACCCTATTCCCTCAACCCCAAACCCTATCTGTCAACCCTCAACCCCCATCCCTATACCTTAAACCCTAAACCCTACACCCTTAACCTTATACCCTAAACCCTAAAAATTATCCCTCAACCTGACACTCTCAACCCTTAACCCTATACCTTATACCCTCAACCCTATACACTAAACCCTATGCCCAATACCCTAAATGATAATCCCTATACCCTATACACTTAACCTTATACCCTCAACCATAAACCCTCAACCCTCAACCCTATACTTAAACCCTAAACCCTCAACCCTATGCTAAATATCCTAAACCCTAATCCCAATACCCTCAACCCTGAACACTATCCCTAAACCCTCAAACCTATACCTTAAACCCTAAATCGTACACCCTCAACCCTCATCCCTATACCCTATGCCCTCAGCCTTATACCATAAACCTTGAACATTATTCCTCAAACCTATACTTAAACCCTAAAACCTACACTCTCAACCCTTAACCCTATACCTTATACCCTAAACCCTATACCCAATATACTAAACCCTAATCCCTATACTTAAACCCTCAACCCTAAACCCTTATCTCTATACTTTATACACTTAACCCTATACCCTCAACCTTGAACACTAGGGGGAAGATGGGAGAGAGAGAGAGAGAGGGATGAAGAGATAGAGTTTGTATGGTGAGATAGAGAGAAGGAGAGAGTGAGAGGGAGGGAGGGAGAGAATGGTGAGATGGATAGGAGAGAATGATAAAGAAAGAGGGGGGGGAGAGGGAGAGAGAGAGATAGAGAGTAGAGGGAGACATAGGTGAGATAGAGAGACACAAAGAGAGTGTGATGGAGGGAGAGATAGGTAGAGAGAGGGAAAGGGTAGACAAAGATAAGTAGAGAGGGAAGGAGAGGTAGAGAGAGAGAATAGGGAGGAGAGATAGAGAGAAGAGATGATAGAGAAAGAGGGGGAAGAGAGGGAGAGAGAGTGAGAGAGAGAGGTAGGTAGGTAGAGGGAGGGAAAGGAGAGATAGAGAGTAGAGAGAGAAAGAGGTAGGGAGGGAGACATATGTGAGATAGAGAGAGTGATGGGGGGAGAGGTAGGTAGAGATAGGGAGAGGGGATATAAAGATAAGTACAGAGGAAAGGAGAGGTAGAGAGAGGAGAGAGAGAAGTAGAGAGGGGAGGGAGGGAGGGAGAGGTAGGGATAAGATAGAGGTGAGTGTGTGTGTGTGTATGTGTGTGTGTGAGAGAGAGAGAGAATGGTGATAAAGAGAGAAAGAGAGAGTGAGACAAAGAGGGGGGAGGGAGAGACAAAGAGAGAGAAGTAGGTAGAGGGAAGGAGAGGAGAGATAGAGAGTGGAGAGGGAAAGAGGTAGGGAGGGATACATAGGTGAGATAGAGAGGGATGGAAAGAGTTATGGAGGAAGAGGTAGGTAGGTATAAAAATAAGTAGAGAGGGAAGGAGAGAGAGACAGAGGAGAGATATAGAGAAGTAGATAAGTAGAGAGGTTACAGAGGGAGGGAGGGAGAGGTAGGGAGGGAGATATACGTGTGTGTGAGAGAGAGAGAGAGGGGGGAGGGACAAAGGGACAAAGGGGGGAGAGACTAAGAGGAGAGATATAAAGAAGGGGAGGGAGGGAGAGGAGAGATAGAGAGAAGTAGATAGGGAAGGAGGGAGGGAGAGAGAGTTAGGGAGGGAGATAGAGGGGGGTGAGAGAGAGAGAGAGGGGAGATAAAGATAAGTAGAGGGAAGGATATGTAGAGAGAGGAGAGATAGAGATAAGTAGAGAGGGAAAAGGGAGATGTAGGGAGGAGATAGAGGTGTGTGTGTGTGTTTGAGAGAGAGAGGGGGGGAGAGGAGAGATAGAGAGTAGAGAGGGAAGGAGAGAGTGAGAAAGAAAGATGATACAACTTGTTGACTTCTGAAATTTGACCTCCTAACTATTGAAATTTGACATGTTGATTACTAAAATTTGACTAAGTCAGAAAAATTATAAGATCTTCCAAAAACTAGAAATTGCATTATAACTCCTAGAGATCTGAAACCACTCTCAAACATACTCAAACTATATACATGAAATATAACTTAAAGTATAAGAAAGTAAATGTACATATGTAAATGTGTATTTCATGTATATAGTTTTCCTGAAATATAAGGATAAGAAAGAGAAAAAAAAGAGAAGAATTTTTTTTTAATATAGATCATAATGCGAGCACATTATAACGCGCTTGCATTTTGTTAATGCATTCACAAAACATGAGTGTGGTATAACACACTCACATTTTTTCAATTCATTCAAATGATGCGAGTGTGTTATAACGCGCTCGTGTTTTGTCCTGCTTTGGGAATTCCCAAGCCTTTGGCTTGGATTTGCTTTGGATTTCCAACCCAAAGGCTTGGATTTTCTTTCCAATGCCCAAAAACATATTTTTGTATATTCTAAAAATTTTCACATAATCTCATTCATGCAAACCATCAGGTTTGCACTATTTCAAGGTCAAGTAAAACAAACACTTGGGTAATGCTTAGCTCTCAACTATTTAACAATGTATTTTTTCACATTTTAACTATGTTAAGGCTTTCATCTTTAATTACTTTTGTTAGTGTATCCATTTTTTGTCAAAAACCAATGTTAGGTATTTTTAACTGTTCATTGAAATTTTAGATAAATTATATTTTTATAAATTAGACTCTATTCTACACATTAAAAAAAATGATTTTTGATTAGTTTTCAAAAATTATAGGGTTTGCACGGTCAATTTTTTTTTTCAAGATGTGTCCACTTTGAAAATTAGTAAAGTCAAAAAAATTTGGGACTGCAATACATGTTAGCTAATTTCTCACTGAAGTGATTTTAAAAATATTAAAAAAATTTAACCTTTTGATGTACCCACAACAAATGCTTTGTTATGTTTTTTTGAAATAATCAATACCAATTTATGTGGGTAACTTGTTTGAACCCCTTAATCTCTACAATTTTCAAAAATAGTTAGTAGTTTAGAAAGTACATTCAAAGCTCTATGATCCTTATTTTTGTTGCATTTTAAAATTTTGAGTGTAACTATCCTCAATTTCTCATCCAAGATTAGTATTTCTTGATTTCAGAGAAAAAAAGTGGCCACTTAAGACCCCTTTTTGGCCCCTCACCCTTGTGCACTTACCCAATGATTCAAATATTCATACTTGGATTTAGATTTCACATTCACATGAGTGCATGAAAGAATAATCATCATATATATGAAATAAAATCACGTCTTTTCAAAGTATCATCTAAATTCTATAATTCAAATAATAAAAACATGTTTTCAATAATTGTTCAAAAATAAGGTGTAACAATATTTTTTCAATTTTTGTAATAAACTTTAGTATTTTTTCTTGACAAGAAAATCAACCTTATATTTTGGTGTTGATTACCTATTTTTAGTAAAAATAAAATAAAAATATAAAAAATAATTAAACTATTTTAAAAATTACATTTTTAAAAAGTACATTTATAGATCTACAAAAGGATATTTTTGGATTTACATGAGTAAAAGTTATCGAAATACTAGATTTTTTAAATAATTATATTTATTTGGTAAATTGGTCCCAAAGTGGTACTACATAAGTATTTAGTGAACATCTCCAATTGAAAAATATGACCCATATCTAATTTATCTAGAATGAATCTTCTAGATTACATGTTTGACCAAAATTGAATTGAGTTGGAAATGATCAAAATTCACTTGTGTTGATAAGTTGGTCAAAAATGTGTCACAATCCTAAACTTTTACCTAACAATCTACTCAATATACCAAGTATAGTCTAGACATAGAGAGAATTAAACATCAAGGAATGAAATTGAACATAAATGATAAAACTTCAGTGGTTGAAAGATTGAAAACCAAAAAGTACTATGAAGATAAGAAATGCATGAAGTTTCTTATGCTTGTAAATATTTTCATTCCAAGAAAATGCTTGGAAGATGTGTAATTGCCACTTCCAACTGGTTTTCCTCTTCTTGTTCTTTCCAAGATAAAATTTGTCTTTATGATGTTGCTTATTCACGGTTATCTATCCAATTAGATTGCATACTCTAATATTTAAATTTGTGAAGAAACACACTATAATTTGAATGAAAATTCAAGTAGAATAGTGTAGACTCAAAATACTTTGACATCAAATTTGCATGAGCAAGGTAAAATAGCCAAATATGTATCATCTATTAAATTAGACAATATCTCATATTAGAAGAATTAACTAAGTTTAACACATCAAAAATGATAAAATATGTTTGTATACCCACCATATACAAACAACTTCATGTCCATCTTGATTTTTTTTTTATGAAAAATAATTTCATTTCAAAATAGTTCATTGATTGATTTTAAGTACTGGAAAGCATGTACACATGTTTATAGAAAACCATATACAACCAACCTTATTTCCATTCTAGTTTATTCCATATAAAAGACACTAACTCAATTGTAAAATGAGCAGATTGAGAACAAATATTCTTGCATATTGCTAACAATTTAATCCTATTTAAGGGTAAATAAAATAGTGGTTTATTGATATTTTCTACCTATAGTTTATGTAAAATGTTAATGAAAACCTACAAGATCATAACTACATTCAAAATAAACTTGTTTCTAATTTATTTAGAAGCTTTAAAAGTAAGAGCACAAAATCGACTGAGTAAACCATATTGCTTATCAAAGATTCAATCATTAAACCAAGGGTTAGAATTGGTTAATAAACATCGATCATAACTAAATCTTAATGAGTCCTCCAAAGGGATACCTCAAGTTTAGATAGATTGGCAATGCTTGTGATCAAAAACTTGCTAAAAGAGAAAAATCTTAAAGAATTACAAAATTGAATAATATTGAATCCCTATGCAATTCTACAAAAAGATCTTATACACCAAATTAATGTTTCACTTACCAATGACCTAAAAAATTACCTATCTTTATCTCTACTTGATTTAAATTTTTGTAAAACCTCTAATTGAAAATTATTAAATTTTTATGAAACCTATAATTGAAAATTTAATAACAATGCATATTATAGAGAAATTTGTAGTGTTACCCCAAGTTTCCAGGACAAGGACAGTGGGGGACAGCAGGACAAGTCCCCAAGTTTCCAAATTTTGAGGCCAAATTTGGGGATGACGAGGGGGCGGCTATACAAAATATAGGAAAAAAATTAAATATATAGGGAAATTTTAAATATTTATATGAAAACATGGATAAGGCATGCATACTATACATTAAAGAACCTTAACATATAATATTTGTGTTCAACATTATTTGTCAATACTCAATATGCATTCAAAATTCAAAATTAACATACATGAATCATGAAACAACCTTCAAGTTATAATTTATAAACTTATATCAAAATGCCCAAAAGCTACAATGTTGCCATATAGTTTTAAAGTATGATACGAAAATAAAAATACAATAAACAAATATTAGTAGCATTGTTGCCCCTAATCCATAGGATCTCCCATAATCGCATCAAAATAAGAGTCATCATCTGAGTCACTACCACAGTGATAGTCCACCTCAGCCTCAACCAATGAAACCCCAACCAAACCCCCAGCTGTCTCCTCCTCATCTACCTGGGCCATGTCTTTGGGATCAATAGCCCACCATAGAGCTGGAGTCTATCGACACTCTAGAGTCTATCTGTCAATCCTGAAGCCAAAGAGCTTTATGAACAACCACTAGCTTCTCTGCTTGTCTAGAGGTAAGTCTATTCCTCTTGAGGGAGTAGATAAAGCTATATGTGGACCAATTCCTCTCTACAGTAGAGGAACTAACAACCTATGCAAGAAGGCAAGTAACAAGTATCTTCAACTGCGGTGTATCCCTCCCATGAAAGGTCCACCTTCCAATAGGGTCTGTTTGAGCTAATATAGCTCTATCCAACCTCACTTGTGGTTTACACAAGTTTGGGCCACGAAGATTCAAAAATTCTAGGAATTGTGTCTGAAGTAGTGAAGCCTGCTCTGCTGAATACATATTATCAATGGCACATGTGAACCCATCTAAAACCTTAGGGTCATTGCATGGAGGCACCCTACCATCCCTTGGTGCATACCATTTGGGATTTAGAGAAAAGGCAGACATATGAAGCGGAGTGTTCATTGTATTCCACCTCCGCATCACAATGGGCTTAATGCGTTGCTCATATAAATCTAAAGTGGGATCCTTTGCCAAAATAGTTTGCTTGTTCTTCCCAAGCATATTGTCAAATGTCTCATATATCTATCCAAGACTAGGAGAGTTTGTATTAGCATATCAAATGAAATCTACAATAGGTGAGATGAAGGAGGAAATATATCTGCAAAATGCAAACAAAAACTTCAAAATAATTAATTGACATGTTAGAAACTTCAAAAGTTGGAACATTGGACAATGAAATTAAAATATTAAAATCAGAAATTTAATAGGAAAATCAGCAATCTAATATGTCTTACCTCACATTGGACCACCAATCGTCATTGAGGATCTTTTGTTTGATGGTCTTTCCTTGAGTAAAACTTGAATTAGGCCATCTAGTCCACTTTGCATTGACCATCATCGCTTGTAGAGGCTCACGCACCTCTAGCATCCTCTCCAAGAAGATGAAGTATGTGGCATATCTACATTAATTGATTCAATGATTCATTAAAACAAAATCAAATTATGAATACAAATTTAAATGTTTGAAATGTGAAGTTTCAAAATTTGAAACATTAAAAGTGAAACAAAATGAAGTGGCATACCTTGTCTCATAGGTTTGAGAAATTCCTTTGAAAATGATCTGAAGAGAGCAAGTGAGGTGTGGTGATTGCAAATGAACATATGAATATCTCTAGCTTCTTCCACCGTTTGCTTCACCCAATCCAACTTCCCTATGTCTTTCAATGCATCGTTCAATTCATGAACACAACATGAGGTCCAAAATATGTGTCTATAAGTACCCTCCACCATCAAACCAGTCAATTTGCACACATGTGTTGAATCGGTGATCACCTGCACCACATTAGCAGTCCCAACCTCCTCTATGGCATCTCTCAAAATGGAAAACTAGAAGTTTGCATCCTTACATCTCCTTGAACAATCTATGGCTCTAAGAAAATAAGAACCAACAGGGCATGTGACTATGACATTGATGAGTGGTCAATGTCTAAAATCAATCCACCCATCCATCACTATAGAGCACCCTGTCTTCATCCGCATTTGCCTCATCTCCTCCATTAACACATTAAGTTTGGAGTACTCTTTGTGTAGGAGGGTGGTGTGTAGCTTATGATCTCCAGGGGGTATGAATGAAGGACCAATAGTGGCTATATATTTAACCATTTGGTTGAAATAAGATGAATGGGCCACATGAAATGGGATGACATGGGAAAAAAAGAATTTGGCAATGGAAGATTCAGTGGCTTCTCGTGCTTGGTTATTAGACATAGACTCAATTGAAGCTCCCTTCCCACTACCACTCACCTTCCTCTTTCCTCTTGAGGCAACTCCACTACTACCAACAGTGGAAGGCATAGGATTAGGCATAGATGATTGTGCACTTGGGAAAGAAGATGACCCACCTTGAACCCCATCCAACTCCATTTGAAATTTTTGGCACTCTAATGCTTCAACATCTTTTAACTCAGGACACATTCTAACTCCATGGCCCGCCTCACCCAAAAAATGAGACCTTAACCTTCTGTAGCTGCCCCTAAATTCTTTTTTGCAAACATGACAATACCACACCCTACTCCCCCTTGATTTTTTTTGTCTTTAGCCCACTAGTGTAATGTATTGAAGGATGGTTTTTTTTGTGTAAAGGGTGTTTTACATAGCCTTCCATGATTGTTGAAGGGCATTGGTATGGGTTTGCTTGCTTTCCACTAACACCCTCACCACTTTCCTTTCTATTTTGCACTTCATCTTCACTTTCACTCCCACCCCTACTGTCGGTCATGTTTTTAACTTTTTTATATTTTGAATGCAAGTTTCAACTAAAAAATGAAAAAATAAAAATCAGACAATGTATGCTTGAGATTTTGCAAAAAAAATGAAAAAAAAAGGGAAAGGAAATGCATACCTCTTTGGTGGATTTGCACTCCCAACAACGCTAACTTCAACCTCCTCTCCTCCTTCAATGGCTACAACTTCAAACCCTTGGTTGCTCTTTCTCTCCACAACAAACAAATGCATAAATGAATCAAAAGAGGCCTCTTTTTCCCTCATAAGACAAAAATAACCAATGGGGCCCACAATAGCCACATAGGCAAGGCCGTCACTTTTTAAAAATTGTGTGATTTTTTTAATTTAAATCAATGCAAAACGTGGGGGACGGTCGACCATTCCCAAGACGGTCGAGGGATAACTCAGTCGTCCCTTGGCCTTTCCCGGGATAGTCAACTGTCCCCCATTTGGTCAACACAGTACCCCCCATTTTAGGACGTTTCCCGCATTTTTTGAGCAGAAGGGGATGCCAAGGGACCATCCCCCAGCCGTCCTTCTGTACTCGGGACGTCCCAGGGACAGGGATAGGGCATTTTAGGGGGGGACGCCTCCCTAGGTTTCCCTAGAAATTTGTTAAAATGTTGGAGGGGTTTTGTGCTTTAAAACCCCCGACATTTCTAAGGACTACAAGAAATACAAAGCAAAAGGTGATGTTCAAGGAATCAAAGTGACTACGGAAAAAAGGGCAAAAAATTCATAGACAATGAAGAAAAGGGTTATCTAATTTTTCTGGCCACGAAATAGTAACAAATATTCAACATTTTGAATGACTTTGTGATATGCTTAGCCAAGCTATTACACAATCTTTCCTAATTTTTTTTATTGAATAAAACTTAAAAGAAAGATACAATAGAAATAATATCAGTCCAATAATAGGTCTGAGAAAGAAAAAAGAACTAGAAACCGTAGCACCATCAACATCATACAGACCCAGCTAAACTTATACATAATAACCTAGCTGTAAGAAAGCATCCAGCATAACAGTGAGTCTAACAGCAATAATAGCAACACAAAATAAAGCATACTGCTTCAGTTATGGAATACAACACAAAGTGGGGAAATAGCAATACTACATCATTGGACATAAATAACATTTAGTCAATTAAACCTTAAATTTGAAGAAGTTTTGTATCTGTCTAGCACCATGAAAATCCCCCATGTAAAGCTGAAGTTTAATCTTTCCAAATTTCGTCATATAATGTTTCCACCTTTCCTACTCGTGTATATTTAAGCCCCAAAACCACCATAGGAAATATGAAAAGCGAATAGGATCTTGGATTAAGCATGTGAACTGCTTGTTTGATTAGTTTCAGAATCATTTCACTTGGATCTGGTTATTATGGTTTGAACTGGCCAAATGATTTGCAGGACTGCCAATGAGGGAGAGTAATATACTTCACTCCTGCTCTTGCTTCAATTGGATCTTTCGCTCTTCTGGTTGTAAACCTGCATGGATTGATTCATTTTAGCTCCTGTTCCTAATGGATGGTATTCTGTTAGCATTGTGTCTGCCTGAGATATCAATGTTGAAGGTGAGAGATAGAAAAAAAGGCATTCTCCCTTTGCCACTCCCCTCATTGCTCCTCACAAACAAGAGTTATGAAAATCCATCAGAATTTATCGTCTATGATTTTCGTTCTATTAGGGTCATCAAGGAAAATCTGGAACCAGTAATTTCGTCCACATACGCTACCACCAAAAAATGATAACAATTTTCAAGGAAGAACTGGCAGATCTTGGAAAACGGAGTTGCCCTGGAGTGGCTTCTCAAATAAATCAATACCGATCATGAGATGAACACAATGACAAGTGAGGAACATTCTAAGGCTCTGGATGATTTATTCTGACTCCTGCTAAGCTCGAGTCCCTTACAATGCTCAGACAGTAGTAGCACCGAAGAGCAGAGTTATTGAATACTTGGCATTCAGAGGCAGGAAATACAGACTCATAAGAAGGCTCTTGGGAATTTCAGACTTGAAATTTGTTCTCTCATCAATGCCTGTAGTCAAAAAATTTAATTTATCTGCAGAGTTCACCCCCTGGAAAATAATTTATTCTTGCTGGCTCAAATATTCTGGAATTGCTCTGCAAGGTCCTGCTACAGAAGCCAATTCTAGTGCAATTCGGTGGTTGTTAATCTCAGATATGGTGTGGTTGTTCAATGTCCTGACATATTTGTTTTCAGCTAGGTAGTACTTATGGCTTGTGTACTTTGCATCTGGTTTTGATCATATTAGGTTTGGTTTACTTTGTAATCTGTCATGCAACCCTTGACTGTAGCTGTTATCATCTGAAAAAAATTCAGTAAGGGTTTGGTTCTTCTGCATTCTATCATCAAGCCCTTTCTGCTTCTAAGTACAATCTAAGAGGACAGTAGCATAGAATAAAGAGGTCCCACGATTCTGGACATAGGACTTAGCAGAAAATATTAATTAGTCTTTTTTGATATGCTGCATAAAGATATATCTGTACTCTGTTTCCAACAGACTGGGGGGCCATAACAGAGCCCCCTTAAATTATCAAAGAAAAAAGACTATCAGCGCTGTTCAAACTCAGGTTTTCCTAATAAACGAAAAACAAAACCCAGAGAAACTGTCTTCAACCTTCACAACAACACATACTCTTCACAGAGAGCAACCATCCTTCTTGATGCGTTATACTTATGCTCAGAACATAAACAAAATAGCCACAGGAACAAATCAAGAATTTTTTTAAATGGCAGTCATATCACATACAAATTAGATCAGATTCTCCAAAAGAACTTAGTCAGCAGTAACATATCAGATCAAAATCACTTACCTAGGGTCAATTTTATTAATATTGTACTACTAGTGCATAGGAAACAAAAATTGGCTTGACCAAAAGAAATATTAGATGCTTGTATGTAGCACAAATTGCTCACTGAGACTCAAGAACTGGACATCACAAAAGGAGTTAAAGCAAAAAACAAAACAACAGATCAAACTTGAATAGGCTCATGGAGAATGCGTGTCCAAATGTTCGTTTGGAGGATAAGAAGACATGTTTCCAAAGTCGGATATGGAACAAAATTTTCAACCTCAGATTTTGACACTTTTGAAAAAACCTGCATCTTATGCATCAATCAGTATATTTATCAACAAGAAATAGGCATTTGTATTGTGCATATATTTCCTTCAAATGTCAAATAAGGTCTGGGATGTGCAGAGGACGTGGCATTATTTTCAATGTTTCCCACATGTAAAAATATAGGAAAGTTGGTTCTGGTTTTTCTACCTAACTAAATTATTATATTCATTTTTTTGGCATTATTTTTTTTGATGATCATATATTAAAACCAAGTTAAAGCATATGGTCAATCTTCAAAAACTATTGGCAGTATGGGATCACACCCCAAAATCAGGACAGGAAAGCCAATAACAAAAAAATATGTGGCCCCACAAAATAACAACCACAACACAATGAGAAGACAATCCCACAAGGGAAACAACCATCAAGTAACCAATTCAATAAAATAAAAATGAAATAATAACAATTATATTGTAAGAGCAACAACATTATTTTGAGGGACCTTGCCCATCGAGGTTATCCCACCCATTTCCTAGTAGATCCCTACCATCCTCAATGGGCTCCCAATAACATTATCACCTTCTTTTAGATCTTCCTATGATTGAGTCTGCACATTCCTTGGTAGTGATATTGCAAAAGCTAAGCAAGGGAATGTCCCCAACTTGGGAGAGACCCAACCATGCCACCAAGAGGAAATGGAAGATTGATGCAAAGGCAAAGACCACCCATCCTGGCAACTAGAAGGTAGAGAAGATAGAGGGGTCCAACTAGAGTGTTATCTAGTCAACATTGGTGGTGTAGTAGTTGTGGCTCTCTAGTGCCTACATGGGCAGCATTGAGAAGATTCATAGCAATTGCACCACTAGTCTCAATGGGAAAATTTAGCATAGGAAGACAAAGAAGGTAGAGCCCTATCCACATTGCAAGGGACATCCCCCAATGTTCAACAAGGGTCTAAAAATGCTAAAGTTCTACTTCCAGCTTAGTAACTTGAATCTACTAAAGCACATGGGCTATCACTAACGATTTGGAGTGAATAACAAAGTATCCACAACAATATGGGAAATAATAAAAAATCCATATTTTCAAATAGAAAATTTTTAAAAAAAAAAAAATCAATTTGAAAGCACGCCATGGCTTGAAAATTATATAGAGAACCCGGCTCCATCACCAAGGACATTGTGCCAAGTGAAGGATTTAAGGCTTAAAGGCCAAAATAAATCATAAATGCTTAACTAGGCATTTGGTGTACAAGTATAAAACCAAAATAGGTGAATAAGGGTTTCTAATTGCCCACAAAACAAACATCTTGGATTAGAAAGGCCAAGATGAATCAAATTAGTGCTAATAGGAAGACCATGGTATAGCAAACAACAAGAAAAATGGGTAATTTTTGGGCTTGAATATGGCTCTCCAAACCATTTGAAATTGGTTAGCTTAGATCAAATTGGGCAATTTGCAAAGCCCACCTAGAATTCAACACTTGCCCCATGGAAAGGTGTGAAGAAAGCCATGTGTATCCTTTACTTCAAAGTGTATTCCAAAAAGAAGTATTAACATGACATTTTCAATCCTTCTACCAAGGCCTGAGAGAATGCATGGACATTTTTGTGCAAGTGCTAAGAAGGCATGAACTCTGATATACCGTAGAATGTTTCTTGGTTCACATGGCTTAGATTTAATTCCACTTTGGTTTGAGGCCAATAAAGCCAAGTGGAATTAATCTTGGAGTAGAGATCTTGAATGTGTCTACTTCCCCTTCTAAAGAACTTATGGGAGTGTATCTAAGGTGTAGCTACCAATGGCTTATCTTGAAACAAGATGATAGGAGACATTCATATAGATTATTGGTTGATGAATAAACCATTGTAAAATCCATCCTCACTCCATAAAATACATGGTTTGATAGTTGCATGTGCTTTCCAAATGAGTTTTGCAGCAAAGTTTCCCTTGATATTGATAGGCACAAAATAACTTGCAAGCAAATGGAAACTAAGGATGTTCTAGGTTGGATGCCTATAAGGTGAGGTAGAAGCAATCGAATTTTATAGTTCAAATATTTCCAAGCTTAATTGCTATCACAAACTCTAATGATCCAATTAGCACATTAGGCAATACATTGTTCGTTAACATCAATACTTTTCCTAGCCCATTAACAGGCAACAAAGGTCCAAAGAAGCGTAGTAAAAACCATTATTGTGGTCTAAATTGGCCTAGACAAAGTCTAAAAAAATCTTGTTAAGCTTGTGGTAAGATGCTTTGGAAGGAACCAAACATGAAGAGTAGTACACGTGTAGCTATAGAAATCTTAGAGAAAATCTAGAATTTGCTTACTAGTGAAAGTAGCTTGGTGATCTAGAAGGCAAGTTTTCCCTCAATTATATCAAAATCACATATTGCATAATTTGGTTGACATGCCTAAAATATAAAAGGAATGCCTAAAATTAAAAAATTTCCCCATGGTCAATGAACTTCCAACCAAAATAATGAAGCTAATCTAGAGGTTGGAAAAAGGTTTGATTTTAGTGATGTGTCTTATTCCATTGGACACTAGAACCTAAAGCAAGACAACAAAGACACTTGAATGCTTATTTAATATTGTCATCTTCCAAGAGTGTAACCCTGGAGTTATTCATGAAAGTGGCCATAGACCAATTGTTAAGAGGTAGTTCTATGAAGGGATATTCCTTTAACTCGATTTTGGGAAATGATGTTGACAAAAGAGACTCAAATCCTTCAAAATCCAAAACATAGAGTGAGGATGCAAGAGGGCATCCCTATTGTAGAGAATGAAAAAGGCCAAAGTACTTAAATTGTACAACATTAATGGTGAGGCAATCATAAACATCTACAAAAAGAATTTGCACCAACTAGATGAAGGTGGTTCCAAATCCAAGAGCTTGGAGCATGGCTAATATGAAACAAGATTCAAGTCTATCGTAGGCCTTTTTGAATTCAAATTTAATGAAGAGAACCCATTCATTTTGTGTGCCCATTCTACACCTCTCCAAAGTGTGATATTATCACAAATATACCTACTTTAAATAAACTTGGTGTGTTCAGGTCCAACCAACAAAAGGAGGAGATGTCTTATTCACATGGATAAAGTTTTCACAATGTAAGAGACATTCAAGAGGGTAATAGCTTTCCGATTACAAATTAGCTCCACATCTTCAACTTAAGCTATGAATTTGATATTTTCTTTGTTAATGATAGAACCTAAAGATCTTGTATGAAAAAATTCTAAGTAAACCTTGAATAAATCTTGGTTGGTGTCATCTCAAAAGTTTTGTAGAACTTATAAGTAAACCATCAAAACTAAATGCTTTATCATTATCCATTTTGTTGAATATGATTGAGCAGAGCTCCTCCTAAGATAGGAATTTGTTAGAGGCTATAACATGGTTGGCAAAAAAATTTGCAAGGGACCACAGATAAGCAATTCTCAAACCGTACACCTCTTCTTTTTCAAGAAAAGGCTAAGCTTGGAAGACCTTGGGATAATTTTGGACAACGATATTCAAGACCTTAGGAAGAGTAAAGAATGATTATCTATCTTCTTTGATGCATTTGATTTTTTGAACTAATTTTTTGGGCCACAAAGCTTAAATAATTCCTTAGAAACTAGTGAATTTGAGCTTTTCACTAATCTCCCTCATTGGCATAACCATTTTCCACTTGCACCAAGTGTTGCTACTTAGCCACCTAATGGTTTGTGAAAAGGTGTAGGTTTGAGTTGAGCAATTAATTATTTGAGCTTCAAAGACATAACTACATAGAAATTACAACATATCCTTACTAGCCAGCAGCCAAAATTTCTCAAAAATTGGGTGGTTCAAATGTTGGCATCAAACCACCAATCAATCCATCCAATATCTCCTTTCACTTGTGGCACCAAGTTCCAAACACGTTAGAAATGGGACAACATGAACTTGTAGTGGAGCAATGATATGTTGAAATAGATTAGTTTTTTCAAGAGTTAGAAGGCCAAATTTTATTTTTAAATTAGACCAAAGAGTGGTTGGAAAGAACAAAATCTAAAAAAGAGTTCACCAATAGTGAGAAACATCTACCAAACAAGTACACTTGCATTGGCAACATAGCAACATTAAGCCACTTCAGGACTATTTTAGACCCACTACATAAGTTGGATCATAATGTACCTATGGAACATGTATTTGATAGCCAAGATTGGGGTCATAAGGACCGATTTATTGCACATGTAAAATCACATCTCTCTTTCACCAATTTTCCATCTCATGGGTAAGTGATCTTTCTTACTAAATGACACCTCATCCATATTGAAGTCTCCATTAAAGACCCATTAGATTGATGATAACTCATCAAAAAGCCACCACTACAATTCTTTTAGTTGTATCATTTAAGGCATAGATATTGACAAAGTTGAGGCTTTATTATCTATATTGAAAAGGACCCATAAGGTTCTATTAGATGGATCACAGTTGTGGGTAGCATAGTAGGAATTCCACTTAGAATAAAAAAATTGCCATGCCACCTCAATCTTGCTCATGTTTACTCACAAAATAGATGTTATGGTTTTTGGCAAGACAATATTTAATTTATTTTTCTTTGAGTCGTTCTAAAATTGGGATGCCTATTGAATAATTTTTTAAGAGGATTTTTTCCTTTATTTGTGTGTTGTGTCATGTGGCCAAATATTATTTGTTTGACAAGTAAAATGAGCAAGGTCAAAATGCATGGTAACTTTTGTTGATGTCAAGTGACATTCTCCCTGTGTTACCCACAATTGTGACCAATCTAATAGAGTTTTGTGGGTCCTTTTCAATACCGATAATAGAGTTAAGATCCAAGGAGGAGCCTAAAGATAAATAAGAGTAACTTGAAGATCACTAGAAAATTATAAGATCCATTCCCAAGGCATCAAATTTTAGAACTAGAAGCAAGCTATAGAGTAAATGTTTTGATGTAATTGTAGATGGCACTAGCAAAGATAACTTTGTGTTAGAGGAAGTCATAAGGAAGTTATATATGGGATTTGTGTTACTTCCAAAAATCTATTGAGTTTCTTGGTTTGTAAAAGGTCATAAGTTGACCCTAAAGAAGCAATGTGGGATTGATGTAAAGATTGGTGACTATAGAGATAAGGTCTTATGTGGTGCAGTACTCATGGATGCTTGTAATATCTTTCTATGAAAACCATGGAAATAGAATTATACTATGTGGAATGGGAAGAATAATATCACACATGTTAAGAAGAATGAAACAAGGCATACATTTCTTTCATTAAAGGAAGGAGAGGTTGAACACAAGGCATTTAGTAATGTTTTCAATAAACATCATTTTCTCATCAAAGAAAAGGAAGAGTCATATACAGTTGGAGTTCAAAATGATGCTTGCAAGGATTAGGTGATCAAAGAAGCTACTACAATGATATATGTGGGGGGAGATAATCCTTTAGATAACATAAGATTGGATTTTGTAGTACAAAAATTTGATAAGAAAGTAGAGGTGGTAGTGGAAAACATTTTGACAAGTCAAAGAATGAGAAAAACGATACAAGTCCAAAAATAACAGTGTTGTATAGAATGTAGATGACAAGGAACAAAATAAGCCTAACAAAAGGGTGAATGGAGAGGAAAGAGGAATGCCAAAGGATAGTAGTTATTGAATGGGGAATTGAAATTCCTATGTAGGCCTTGCAAATAGACGCATAGAAGTGATAGATAACATCATAAGGAAACAACTCACATATCAATATAAGGATGAGGCAAAATTGACATATGAATTTTTTACATTCATGAAAATGGGAGTGGAAGCCAAAAATTGGTAGAGGATGTTATATGAATCAACTAGCTATTGGAAGAGGTGAAACAAGAAACAATACATTTATTTTCAATTGCCTATATCAAGTGATGATGCATCGATACAATGAGAGTTTCTATCACTCAACCCTTATTTGTAAGCACCATGCTCACAAATCAATGACCTGGTATGTTTGATATAGAAGTGTCTAAGTGGTTGAGAATACTACATAACCAAAAAAGAAGCTTTCTATTTTTCTTATTTTATTTTTGATTTTTACATGTTTTTAAAGTTCTAGTAAAAGTTTGAGTCTATAGTTTCAATAGTTTATGTTTGACATCCTATGCAAGTCTTTATAGTGATGTAAAGACAATTGGTGGAAAACACATTTTCACATGACATTTCGATAGCAAGGAGTAGTTTTAAACCATCAAAATATGTTGGAAATAGGTTGCCATTTAATTGCAAATCCTAAACATTAATTATTTCATGTATCTCCTAGATTCTTGGAATGTGTTCAACAACACTAAGATTAGGATGAGATTAATTATTTGGATGAAATAAATCATGAAATTGACATTTGTAGTTATTCCTAAATAATAGGAGCATGTGGGTGCACACATGGTAAGGTGAAACTCACCTTGTGTTCAGTTAACTATATAGAGTAACAATTAACACTTTTGAATGCATGTAAAGATCCTAGGAGTTAGGATTTGATGTTTGCATGCTTGAAGTTCAGTTAAGTTTAGTTAAGTTAAGTTCATATCAGGTTTTCGATTCGGTTCCAAATCAATTTAGTTTAGTTGATTGATTCCCGATTCAGTTAGGTTGATTATCTTGATTTGCATGCATGTTGGTTATTTTTAGGTTACATGTAGTTAGCTTGATTAACTTGTAGTATGTGGTGTATGGCGGGATAACGGACTACCTCCGGTTAACAGGGGTGACCATTCTTTGGGAATGGTGTTTAATTAAATGTTTGATTAACTAGAAATCACTTGGAGCCAACTTGGGCACAGATGCTCTTGAGTGCTTCCAATGCATGATGAATGTTTTTGAGGCTGCATTAGAATTGGGATGACCTCTTTTTGTGAGGCCAACTTTGAGGAAGAGCTTTGGAATTATCACCAAAGTGAAGGAGAAGTTGTAGCTTTAGTTTGGGACACCCAAGTGCATGAAGCACATGTTGTAAGCTTTAGTCTTCACTGAATAACTCAACTTGAAGGAATATGGCATACCTTTTCAAGGGCTTGAGCTTGTGCATTGTAATTATCACCATTTGATTATTACAAGGTTGCATATTGTCTCTATATCTCATTCAAGTTGATTAGAGTTTTCGTAATTGTTATTGTAGGTGTGAAGAGATTGGTAAGGAACAGAGAAAGCGATTTCTCAGCAAAATTGGAGCTATTGTGAGGTCGGAGATTGAATAACTAGAATAATTCTTGGTGGATTTTTTCCCAAAAGGGACCTCACGGTGCATGTAATCTTTCTAACATATGTCCTAGTTCTTTATAAACCTCTCCTTGTTTCTATTAGTAAAATGGATTAATCAAGATAATCACCTACAAAGAATATATGTAACAAAGAAAGTACTTACTTAGATCAGCAATATTAAAGTTTTACAGAGTATTATGCTAAGAAAACACCTCATTTTTCAACATTTGGTATCAGAGCTGAGGTTGGGTAGAGTATTGGGACGCCTTTCTCTTAAAAGATTGGAGGTTTTTTAGCTTAGTGGGAGCTCTTATTATTTTTGTTATTTGCTGATTTTGGAATTAAGGTTTGTTACAATTAATTCAAGGTTAGAGATTGAAAGGTTCAATGATTCTAACTATGAAATGTGGAAATTAAAAATGGAAGATCTTCTTGAAGAAAGAGATCGGTGGTTAGCGGTTAATAATGAGACAAAGACACCTACAACTATTTTAGATGAAGATTGGGCTAAGTTAGATAAGAAGGAAAGAGGAACAATAAGGTTATGTCTTGCTGATGTTGTTCTTTTAAATGTTTCAATGGAAACCAGTGCATATAAATTATGGAAAAGAATAGGGGATATTTATCAAACTAAGAGTCTCACCAATAAGTTGTATCTGAAAAGGCAATTATATTCATTGAAAATGAAAGATGGTGAGTCAGTAGCACAACATTTAAATTCTTTCAATTTAATTCTTAGTTAGTTAGCATCCATAGATGTAAAGCTTGAGGATGAGGATAAGGGCATTTTATTGCTTTGTTCTTTACCAAATTCTTGGGAAAATCTAATTGTTGCAATTAGTGGAAATGGTGCAGATCCAAAGATGGACAACATTATTCCTACTCTCCTATCAGAGGAGATGAGGAGGAAGTCTAAGGAGGAAATCCAAGATGCTTTGTTTGTAAAAGGTAGGCCTAAGAAAAAGGAGCCTAAGGGAAACAAGGAAGGGAAGGGTAAGTCAGAAGGACGAAGTAAGGTAAAGTGTTGGAACTGTGGGAAACCAGGACATGTGAAGAAAGATTGTAAGAACAAGAAGGAGAGTTCTGATTCTTCTACAGAGGAGTCCTTAGATAATAGTAATGATGCATTGGTTATTTCAGCTAATATTGTTTGTGATAACTCTTTGCTTCATGTTTCAGAGTAATCTTCGTAGAGAGGATGGTAGTCATGATGCCATGTGTGACTCGGTATCATGGTTCAGTGGGAGTTGTTGGCAGTGACTTGGATGCATCATTGGTAAGGTTATCTCCATGTGATTTGAGATAGGGTTTCTTGGTTTAGAGTATATTTGTTATGGATGTCATGGTTTACTCTTGATATGCATTTAGAGTTTGGCATATTACATGGTTCTCTTGAGACTAGGATGTATAAGTATGTTATGATGCATGTGATCTCCTAAGAGGAGATGGTTAGATCATGGATGTCATGTTTATGTTCCTGATTTATGATTGGAGCTTTGGCATTGATCTTGTGTGTTTCTCTTAAGTATTGGGTACATTAATCATTTTTTTTATTACTTCCTTAAGTGTTATGTTTGCATTTGGAGTTTGGCATGGATTGGTTGGTTGGGTCTCTTGGATACTTGGAGAGAAATAGGTGAGGCGCAATTCCTATGTGGTAGAGACACATTTATGATTTGGAATGGTTACTTGTAAGAAATTTTTTCAACGAGAAAGACCAAAGGGAGTCTACACCTTGGTTGAATGTGAATTCAACACACTCGGTGGTTTAGCATGCCTCTAAAGAGGTGGTTTGGTTACAGAGGCTTGGGAAAGGTAATGATTTGGTTGATAATGGGAAGGTATTAATTGAGAAAGTTAACACTTTAATTAATGTTACAGATTATCTTATGAAGCTATACAGATAAGTTCTCTTAGTTTTAATCATTTGCTTGGAAGCTTCATGATTATGCAGGTTGCATTTGAAATTAGTATGGTTTGATTAGTTGGTGCAAGAAGGCCATTGGCCTTGAGTGCTACTTGTTTTATTATTCCTTGTTTGAATATTGCATGTATAATGTCAAGTGGGAGGGAATGTTGGAAATAGTTTCTTCATTTAATTGCAAATCTAAACATTAATTATTTCATATATCTCCTATATTCTTGGAATGCGTTCAACAACTAAGATCTTGGGATGAGATTAATTATTTGGATGAAATAAATGGAAATTGACATTTGTAGTTATTCCTAAATAATAGGAGCATGTGGGGAGTTGCACACATGGTAAGGTAGAAACTTCCTGCTTGTGTTGATTAACTATATAGGTATGATTAACACTTTTGAATGCATATGAATCTAGGAGTTGGTTTCAAAATGTTTACATGCTTAAAGTTCAATTCAGTTTTGATTCTAGTTCAGTTCCCGGAGATCAGTTCAGTTTAGTTTCAAATTGATTTTGGATTCGGTCAGAGTAGGTTTAGTTAGGTTCAAGTTTCAGTTTGATTCCAGTTAGATTCGGTTGATTCAGTTCAGTTAGTTGGGTTATCTTCAGTTGCATGCAAGTGCATGTTGCATGCATGTTGGTTATTTTGAGTTGCATGTAGTTAGCTTTAGTTAACTTGTAATGCATGGCTAATAACATTGAGTTGTATGACAAATAACACGGACTACCTCCAGTTAACAAGGGATGACCATTCTTTGGGAATGGTGTTGAGTAAATGTTTCAGTTAACTAGAAATCACTTGGAGCCAACTTGGGAACCTAAGATGCTTTCTTGGAATTAACTCCAATGCATGATAAGATATTTTTGAAGGCTCTGTTAAGTGGGACCCTCTTTTGGGCGCCATCTTTGAGGAAGAGCTATGTAATTATCACCAAAGTGAAGGAGAAGTTGTAGCTTCAGTTTGGGACACCCAAATGCATGAAGCACATGTTTTAAGCTTTAGTCTTCACTAAATAACTCAACTTGAAGGAATATGGCGTACCTTTTCAAGGGCTTGAGCTTGTGCATTGTAATTATCACCATTTGATTATTACAAGGTTGCATATTGTCTCTATATCTCATTCAAGTTGAAGAGAGTTTTTATAATTGTTATTGTAGGTGTGAAGAAGATTGGTAAAGACAAAAGAAGCATTCTCAAGCAAGAATTGGAGCTATTGTAATTCAGAGATTGAATAATAGAATAATTCTTGGTGGAGTTTTTTCCCAAAAGGGTTTCTCCACGGTACATCTTGTGTAATCTTTCTAATATCATGTCTAGTTCTTCTATCAACTTCTCTCTACATTCTACAACAGTAAAATGGATTAATCAAGATAATCACCCACAAAGAATATATGCAACAAAGAAAGTACTTACTTAGATCAGCAATATTAAAGTTTTACAGAGTATTAAGCTAAGAAAACACCTCATTTTTCAACAAAATACTGCCTAAGATCATACTAATCATTAAGGAGTAATGCATCAATGCAATCAGTTCTCGAGATCTCAATACCTCAATATGGATTGAAAATATACAAATATCTTACAAAATATCCTCCTTTAGACTTCATCCAACAAATCCTCTAGCATGCAAGAGTGTTGGTACATATCATAATCCCATTTTAGAAATATATCAAGGCACATAATTTAAGGTGGGAAACATATAACCTAGCTGACCAATGAGAATATGAACTTGCCTAGGAATTAAGCAAGGAATTTAATATAATATATTTTGTAAATGGGATGTCATTCCTCTTCATTGTGGTATGCAAGTTTTTTATTAAGAACAACACACACACTTGTCTTCATTGAGGGTTTGTAATATAGTTTATTAAAAACCACACACATGTGTGTGAAGTTGTTAACCTATAAGAAATAATATTGAATGAAGATCTTTAGCCCAAAAGATAGTGTGAGTTGAAGTAGGATCAATAA
>VDFB02003020.1:0-17852 GCA_007258455.2 Sequoia sempervirens
TGAGACTGAAGACACTCCACAATGGAAGTCTCATAGGAGTGCACATTTTCATGAAGATCTTGGCACATCAAGGAGAAGTTCCCAACTTTGTGGAAATTCTACAACATAGATGTCTCATAATGAATTTCCTACTTCCAAACACCCAACTTGAAGCAAATTTTAATAAGTTGTTAGGCAACTTCGAAATAATATCAACACAAATAAAAAATTTATAAAAAATATTTTTCTATATTTTGTGATATTGTCAATGGCAACAAACTGCCCAATCTCATCAAAAATACCTTGAATAATACTTTCATCCCAAAGCTCCAAAGGGAGCTCTAGGAGACAAACCCAAAAAGGAACCATCATAACCTTGATAGAATCAAAACCAACAACTTATCTTACTGAAAGAAGAAAGGCCTTACCTAGAAACCAAGGACCTCCCTAAAGAGCATTGGTGTAGTCATCAAAGGATTGAAAGGAGAAAAAGAGGAAACCATTCATCAAGGTCATCACATGTAGCATACGAGCAAAAAATTGGATGCCTAGTTGTGAATAAAATTGATATTTGATTTGTAACCAAAGAATCTTCCAATAAGGACTGGCTACAAATTGGTCAAATATTTATCCACCCAGGCATCAAGAACACTTAGGGAAATAAAAACATGAGGCACCTCAGTAGATGAGACAACCTTGACACCACAAAATTTTTGAGCACAAGAAGGAGGAGAGGTTACCTACAACATATCTCCACCAGGGAAAACGCTAGTGAGGACATCCACCTTGTTGACTTAAGAAAAAACCTAGGGTAGGAACCCCTTACTCAGGCTAGCACCAAAATAAAATGAACAAACCATCATCATAGAATAAGGGGCAAATGATCTAAGACAAACATAGGGGAAAAAAAACAAGGATGTAAAATATCTAATATTTGAACCTTGGGATTAATAATATCCCCATCATAACATTCTAATGAATGCACACCGATGGGCTCCACAATTGGCTAGTTTCTCTTTTACTGTTTTACACTTTTCATCATCTCTTTCCACTAAGTTTCAAGACATTACTAAAACCTTCTATACCTTTTATATACTTTTAAGTAGTCTTAAGCACATGGAAATAAAACCATGTTATGTTGATTTGTGTATGTATGAATTCATGAATGTCTATGAAATTTAGTAAGATTTTATGTTTAAATTATGATTGTTAATAATAAGGATGCCTTAGGAATAAGACTAACATTTGTACCAAGAAGAAATGTCAACCCACAACAACGGGTTTCTCATCCCGCAACATAAGGACTGCATATTGTTGTAGAGAAGAAGTCAATCAACTGGGGTGTTATACTTTTAGAAGAAAATGGAGGTGATCATTTAATGTTTAGTCTGCAAGTCACCTAATATTGATCTTACATGTCAATAAGACAAGGAGAAGGAGTCTAATTGCAGTGGGATTGAATTATGATAGAATTGTTATGTGAACACGTTTCTGTTATGAGTGGTTAAGTTGTTGGACATAGATTTTGTATTTGGTTTTTCTACTCTTATTTTAGATAGTTATTGTTTTTTGTTTCAAAACTCAATCCTCTTCCTATCTTTGAGGAAGAGATGATATTTTTTATAAGCCTATTTTCAGTCCATGAATAATGAAATTCCTCAAAAACCCTATATAGTAGGATCCTCTATCTAGGACGAAAGCTATTTATCTAGTTACTATTATTAATAAGTAGTTGAAATAGTGTTATGAATAAAATGTGTGTTATTTGAACAAATATCTTTAACAAATTCCTATTAGATTGTGTGTAATAGTTCACTATTAGGATGCAATAAAGAGAATTGATTTGATATCATGATTTGTTGAGTAAGTGAAAGTTTGATAAAATCTTGTGGAAACAGCAACTCAAGCAAGGGCCACTAGAGGTATTGTTGAACCACATTAGTTTCAGTTGTTAAAGTAGATAATACATTTTGAATTCAATTAGCAGTTTCCAGTTATATGATTTTAAATGCACGTGTTGTAATTCATGAGTTGGATTTTGTAGCTTAATGTTTTGTTTCATACTCTACATAAATTAGCTAGGTTAGGACACTGCATTTAATAGTTAACAATCATACTCTTCAACATTAGGTACTCATAGCATAAGGTAGTTGTTTACATTCTTTTCCCTTGTTTTGTGATTTAGCAGTTTATTTTGATTTCTAGCTTTTACTATATGTTTGCACATGTTTATTCACCTATACTCAATTGATGTAGGATGTCTAGAATCTATGAATGCATATATTTTTCTAGCACTATCTAAATTTTATGACTCCTTGGTTGATGATTTAATACAACCCCTCTTTTGAAAAGATGGTGTTGATTAAGTTCAGGGTCTTTAGTGCGTGTGTATACCCGGTTATTTATGGGATTTTTTGCACACACGCCCCACTTGGAGTGGGGGACCCCCTTTCTTTTTTGTGTCTTTGACCTTTGATTTTATTGGATTTATCATTTTGGGGTCTTGACATGTTGGTTTTGCTGGCTTTGCCCTTGCCTTGGGGTTGCAACTGATTGAAATTGAGTTTTTGGCTAAGTCCGGGTTTTCACCTAGATCCGGGATTTTCCGCCTCTGGCGGATTTTTCTGGCCCTGGTTCCTTGTCCGTCTCTTGCCGGATTCTCCGATTCTGGGTTTTTTCCTAACTTCGGGATTTTCTGGTACAGTCGGATTTTCCCGGATTCCGTCAAAGTCCCGGTATTCCTGATTTCCCCGGTTTCTGCATTTCCGCGGAATCCGTGTCTCCGCGCATTCTGGGATTCTCCGAAATTCCACTTGGGGCTCGGGTTTCCGGACTTGTCAGAAACGTCTTTTCGCGCATTAATGGCTGAGGTACCTTGGTTCAGGCGGGTATAAGGTTGATTTAGGGCATTTTTCGATTCATTCCAACTTCGATTGCTTCCTCGTTTTCTGCTCTGGCGATTCAAAACTTGCGTTTGAGCTTTGAGGATTGATCTTGGTTTGCTTGTGCGTGAATTGCTTGAGTGTTGCTGCCAATATCTCGTGGCTTGGACGTGTTGTCACGTGGATTAATTTTCTGAGCTCGATTTCTGCCCGTCTTGATCCATGGTATGTATTCGTCGCCCTTCCGTTTGCTTGCATGGTGATTTGAGGTTTTCTTGTACTGGGCATTGTTGAATTTTGGGGTCGGCTCGTGTTTGACTTTGGGTTTCGTATTTATTCAGTCAGGATTGATCTGTTTATTATTGAAGCCCATCTCTCGTGCCCCTAAGTTCTGTTTGTTCATTTAATTGCATATTTACATTTTTGACGAAATTCTGGGTCGTGTTGTATGTTTGTTTTGGGTGCGGAATGTGTTACCATGCGAATTTAGGGTTTCCTTGGTGTTTCGGTTAACACGATGATTTGATCTTGTGTTTGAATGACTTTCACCTCGTTTCGTGTCGGCTTCCCCGTTCTGTGAGGATTAGAGGGCTTTTGGGTAAATCCCGAACTGATATTTTAACCCTAAAAGCTTGCTCTGGTTCTAATGGCGGATATGTGGTTGTTCGATTTAGGGCATCGTTGTTTTAGTATGAGATCCTTCCTTTGAAGTGCCTTTGAGTGTTGGAACCCTTTGTATATTCGAGTCTGGTGATTGTCGTCAGTTTTGGGTTCATTCGAGCTTAGGTATTGAAGATCTTGTGGTCGCTTCGGTTTTGCTACATGTTTTGCCATTTTTCGGGTTTCCGAGGTCGTCGCGGAATTTCCTTTCTCCCGGATTTTCCCGGTTTCCGCTTATTCTGTGGACGAGGTTAGTTCCCGACGTAATTTATACTGTCTGCGAAAATCCGTTCCGCCCGGATTTTTCCGGATTTCCTGTCTGATTGCATTCTTTTGTATATTTCGATGATAGGATTGATGGAATGGTTGTTAATGCCTATTTCTTGATTGCCAAAGAGCAAAATTAATGATTTTCCTTTGATTTCCGAACATATTAATGACTTACATGGCTAATAGTGCTTTGGCAGCAAAAATCCGTCTGGGTCAGATTTCTCCGAAATTCCGCCCCGACGGTATTTTCCCGGTTTACCTGATTTTCCCGGATTATTTGATTTCTCCGGATCTCGGAAGATTGGCAATTGGCATTTGGTTTTAATGGATTTATATGATGTATGCTAACCTTTTGGATTGATATGAGCTTAATAATTGAATTCTAATAATGATTCTTGGATGTGCAGGCCGAATCAAGCAAAGCTGCTGCTGGGAAGTCCAAAGGTGGTGCAGGGGCATCTGCAGTTTCCGAGACAGAAAAATTGAGATTGGACATGAAGAGTCAGGTCCCAGAGAGTAAGATATCTTCTGTGTGGGCAGATGTGTCCAATACAAACGTTGGTGCCTGGCGTTACGAAGAATTCAAACAGAGAACAGCTGAGAGGGACCAATCGGCATTGAGGCAAGGGATGATGAACTCAGGGTTGGCACATGTGGCAGGGTTCCCTCCAGCAGTCCAGTGCTACGAGCTGATTTTGGAGTGTGCTAGGCAGTACGCCTTTGAAACACAGATGGTAGTTAGCACTGAGGGACGGGTGTTGGAAAACTTTAGTCCAGCCTCCATTGCCCGGGCCTTCAGCATGCCGGATCTCCCCTCGGTCTGCGCCCTAAACATTGACACTGCTCACACATATTATGAGAACGAGCCAGTTAAGGCTCAACAGCTTATCAACTCATGGCTTGAGAAGCCCAAATCTCACCACTCCAAATTGCCCAAACAGTTGCACAGGGTGAAGTTCAGGCCGGATATTTATGATGCCATCACACTGTTGAGCAGGGTGGCTGGACTTAAAACTGCCGGGGTATTGGAAAATTGGATGGTCCATGTGATCACCAAGATAGGCCAAGGAACGAATTACCACTGGGCAGGACTTATCAGTGCAGAAATAGATAGGCAACTGAGGAATGTTTTAGAAGGAAAGAAGTTTACCATGTCCTCCTATGTCATATATATACTAGCCATTTCCTACCCCTACAAGGGACTGACTCCTGCAGGAACCATTGGACAAGACGTTATCTATGAGGTTTATCCGGAATTGCACCTTGGACACGGAGATTATAGGAGGGCCAATGATGCCTTCACCATGCACATTACCCGGACCCTTCAGAATGCGGAGCATATTAGATTGTCCGATGGGGCTAGGGGGTTGATTAAGAATTACGGGGCCTGGTTCATCCAGTTCCCCACTTTCACTTATCTCAGGATCGATGGATGCCCCGTTGCTCCCTACAGACTGCCCAGGTATCCCACTGACCACATAGTGCTACTGGAGGTCGTAAGACAAATTTGTGAGTTCGACACGGTGGTGAAGAGGGAGAAGCATAAAATTGGTTTTGGAGGTGACTTCCCTCTTGGGATTGGCGTGGATGTGATGTGCCCTTCCATTCAATCAGCTCACACTGCGGGTGAGGAATTGGCCGCCTATGGATTCTCTTTCCATTCAAAGAGAATGAATTTTGATATCACCGGAGGGGCACAAAAAAGGGCTACCCGGGAATACAGGCACAAAGAAGACTTGGAGGACTACTGGGTCAACATCAAGGATGACCTTGATGCACGAAGGAAAAGGTATTCCCTGCTGCCAGTAGAGGCAATTAGGCAATACAATGTGAAGCTGATTCCAGATCAGCTGGAAGATGATGGAAAACTGGTCCAGGACCATGTCTATGAGCCCATCAAGGATAGGTCAGTGGCGGATATTGATTGGAATGAGCCTGAGGTGACAGAGTTGGAGGACTTAATGGCTCCGGTGCTAAAATTTACCTTTGCTTGGATCAAACATGAGGTATGGGTGTTGGAAAATGCCAATGTACCCTTCACTTTCGACTTGATGGGGAATCTCAACCCCATGTCCACCTCTGAAGAATCTGGGGAAGAGGACCCCAAAGGGAAGACAGCCAAGGCCTCTCCCTTCAAAATCAAAGTTAGAAGTCCTAAGGGGACTCAACCTGCAGCAAAAAGGAAACCTATCGGCAAACGCAGGTGGAAGACCCTGACTATCAGCAAGTCCTCGGACGAGGAGGAGGCAGAGAAAGCTGAAGAGGAAGATGTTCCTCCACCGCCCAAGAAAGCCAGAACTGCAAGGGTGGCGAAAAAGAAAGGCCAGACGACTTCGGAGGATGAACCCCCAATTGTGGATGTGGAAAGCTCCGGAGGGGAGAAGACCAAAGTATACACCAGAAAATCTAGAACCCCTTCCCCAAAGGATGTTGCACAGCCAAAGGATTCTTCTCCAATATTGCCAACCACTGAACAGGACAAGCCTGTCTCTCCTCCACAAAGTGTAACAGAACCGGAGAATCCGGATGAACAGGAAATCAGCGGAGAGGCAGAGCCGTTTAAAGAAGGGGCATTATTCAGTGAGGCTGCCGAGCTCGATGCAGAGACAGAGGAGAGGCACACTTCTCCCTTGGTACAATACGAGGATTCTCCGGAGAGTGAGAAGGGCCACGGATCGCCAGAACCGGAGGAAGGCCTGCCTGCTAGAACTCCATCGCCGGTGCTTCCTGAGTTGGGATTTGAGGAGACGGACCAAGGTGAACAACCTCCGGAGAAAGATGATGACAAGGCAACAGAAGAAGAAGAAGTCGAGGTGGCGGTAGCAGAAGAGGAGAAAGCCACAGAGGACCCGGGGAAAACTGACACAGAAGGAATCCGGACAGACCCCGCGGCCCCGGACTGGTTAGAAAAAGAAATAGCAAGGAAGAAACAGGTGATAGTAGAGGACACTCCTCTCGACTGGGATGCAATGTTATCTCAGATTGGAAAGGGGAAAAGGAAGAAGGCTGCCAGGGTAATTTCTCGGATGGAAAGGGATGAAGTGCACAACCATGTAGTTCACATTGCCACTCCTGCTGCAGATAAAGCAAGAGATGAGGTAGCGAGCCAGGATTACAGTGTCCAAACCATTAACCTTGGGCCAGCCTCCCTAGAACAAGACATTGAGGAATTCGAGGGGTCAAGTGCTGTGATTCTGGATAGATTGAAGAAGGAGACTCAGACGAAGCGAGAACTGAAAAGGGAGAATGAGAGGTTGAGGAAAAGCTTAGAAGAGGTCATGAAACCTCTACAGTCCCTCCATCCGTCCTCCTCTTCTACTCCTGGATTTCTGCCGAAGGAAACGATCTCTGGCATAGAGAAGATGAAGGCCTCCACACAAGCTACCACAGACTGGTTGATGAGTGTTCGGACACAAGGAGATGAAGCTATTAAGGAGATCCTGTCTGTTGGAAAGGAGGCAGTCCGAGGAAAAGAGCTGGTGGAAAGCATCCTTTCTCAGGATAAGAATGATGTCGATTCCCTGCTGCAGAAGACAAAGATTATTCTTGGGCATGGCAAGGAACAATTGGGCAAGGATGGAATTCTTCCCTCTACCAGGTTGGATGAACCAGGGGAATGGTTCGAGGCATTGCAGATCAGGCAGGGAGGCCTGAAAAAGATACAGAAACGAAGAAAGTCCATTGATACTGACCTCACTGCAATTTATGATGGTTGCATTGCATTTTTTGAAGTAATGACAGGGAGGAATAAGATGGCTCCTAAGTACCTAAGTTTAGATCAATTGAAGGAATGGTGGCATGAGGTTTATGCCCCAGATTCTGATGAGGTTGTTACTGGCCATATGCTTGACGATGCAGCTACATATTTGGCAGTGATAGATAGATACCTGACCAGCAGAAAGGATTGGAAGAGAACCATTGAGCGGTCCAATGAAGGGATTGATTCGATTAAATGCCGGCTCAAAGTTTTGCCATTGCCACCTATTGCTGAGCTGGAGGGAGTTTTCTCGAGGGTCCAAGGGTCACCAGCGCGGAGAAAAGACAAAGGAAGCAGCGGTTAATGTTTATCTCGAGATTTGTGCTTCCCTATTATCATAGGGCATGCATTGGACCAGACTTCCTTGGGGACTGTTCCTTGGCCGACTTGGATGATGGCATTAAATGTGTGCCTTAGTTTGTTTCCTTGGCCGACCTGTTTTGGCGGTTTTTATTATTTTGTAAAAATGTTTGGCTGGGCCGACATGTTTTGAAAAAGAAATTCGATAAATAGGCATTCTTTCCTTATTGTAAAGGTTCAGTTCAGAAGATTTTGATAGTAGATATTAGCAAGAGCAATAGTTAGAGTTTTATAATTTCTTGAAGCAGATATCATATTCAGAACAGTTGAATTGTTGCAGCATTTGATGATTAATACAATTGAAGGCATTGTGGTTTTCCTGGTGAAATCCTTTGTGTTATCTCATCTCGCATGTTTCTTTTGTTCTATCTTTTACATTGCTTTAAGATCTAGGGTTTAATATTCAGAAATAAATTAGTTTAGTTGGATAAATGGTGTATGTGATTTCATATTTGGAATGTCGGTAGCTATCTTTGGTCTATACTCCCAGTAACTATCTGATTGTAGTAGGCTGGTGAAGTCAACCTGGACCATATATTCGAATGTGCTTAAGTTCGGTTGTAGATGCAGGTCTATGATTTGAAAATCTGTATTCCTCAGAAGATTGCACTGTTTCTGTAAGATTGCTTCGTGGGTCAAACAGGAATTGGTTATTTGAGATAGGTCCATTCCAGATATATGTCATTTGCAGTGCTTGTCCTTTCGGTAATTTAGATTTTATCACCTTCCTTGCATCCCTGTCTTTTGCAATTTCTTTATTATTCGGTTAGACTTAGGATTCAAGATCATCATATTGTCAGATCTGATAAGTTGAAAGGGTTCAGTTTGTTTGTAGTAAGGTCCGATTGTGATTACCAGCAATTTCACATTTCATCTGAGTTGTTTTATGCATTGTTATGACCTAACACCCGAGAGACCTTGGGGTGATTTTCAGTAGTTTATTATTGGAAATAACCTTTCAAGAGAGATAGAATATTGCATTCGCCCGAAAGTTGTTACCGCGCGTAAAAACACCAATGTCAATTTAAATACCGCTAATTTTGCATTAATAGAGAGGCTCCACATTTTTGGAATTTTTGTTTGGGATGGTGCTAAGTTCAGGATGGTTTTGTGTGTTTTTCAATTCCTTTCAGTCTTTCATAGTCTAGCAATTTTGTTTCAGCAATAGGGTAAATAAGTATTTTAGCCATCAACAACAACATGATTTACTAACAATGTGTAGGAACTACTAAGCTAAAGAGTTAGAACCATTACATGTGAAGCTAATGAGATACTCTGGGAATATTTCTCCCCTCATCACATGAAGTGTTAGAAGATATTGGTGGAAAAAGAGAAGAGATTAAGGGAATAAATGAGGAACAATTTTATCCCTTACACTAGTAGCTACACCAAGTACAAAGGAAGCTTCCATAATACACTTTGATAGCATGGTTGAAGAATTCATGGATAACCCAAGAGAGCATGTGACATTTGAATTCCTTATAACCAACCAAAAAAGTGTGTTTGCACTTAAAAATATACCTCCTTCAACACTACCCATCTTCTATGGACTGGTTACAAAGGATCCAAACACCTTTCTCTTCGAGTTTGATGTACTATGTCAGAGCTATGAATACACTACAGATTCTCACTAGCTTAAATTATTCCCATCCACACTAAAGGATATTGATTTGTGTTGGTTCATGGGGTTGGGAAGGAATGTTGTTCGGGAAACTAGGAGACTATGAAGACAAAGTTTCTGTAAAAATATCAAGATTATTACATAGGTACATATAGAGAGAGGTATGACATCTTTAGAATGTCACTAAGAGAGGATGAGAAATTGGAAGATTATTTTGAGAGGTTTCAATTATGTCTCAAGAAATCTCATCAAAACAAACTCTCCCTTGAATCCTTAAAACTATTGTTTTTAAGGGGAGTTCATGAAGACTATATGGATGACCTCAATCTCATTGGAGCAGGGGATGCTTCAAAATTACCCTTTAATGAGATTTTTAAAGTGTGCATAAATTACTCCAAGTCATTCATCAAGAAGACCAGGGGTGATAGGACCCCTTCTCTCAACAAATCACCGACTGGAGTTTCAAGGGTGTAGCTTAGCAATCTTCTATTTAACATGAAGAAGGAAATCATTAGCCACTTGGCTACCCAACTAGATACCCTCCATATCAATAAAAATCAGGAAGAAGTAGAGGCAACCCTCATAAATTATGTCCACACATCGTCATAAGAAGATCAATTGCAAGTGAAAAAAGTTGGTCAGTATATTTCAAGACAAGTAAGGGAAGCTAGAGTTTCATGCCCTAGAAGATGGAGAAGGTCAAATGCTTTATATCACTCAACACAATCCATGTCAACCAAGACAAGGTATGCCAAAAGATCCCTTGACCTATAATATTTCATTTCTAGGTAGTAAATCACACTTCTCAAATTAGGACCCTCAACCTTGGACCAATTTACAAAATCCACAATGGCCAATGCTCCAAGTCTCTAATTGGACTCAACAACAACAAGGAATATGGCCACCACAAAATTACCAAGGACAAAATTATAGTTCCCAATGGCCACCCTAACAAAACCAATGGCCACCATAATGGAACAGAGGTCAACAATGGAAAAATCAAAACCTAAATTACTAGTGGCCACAACAACCCGTGCAGCCACATCAACTAGCCATAATGCCAAATCCAACCATGGTTGCACCAACACCACCAAGAGAACCTCAACTGCCAGCACAACCTACACCTAACCCCAATAATAGGACTTTCTAATAGGCTTATGCTAACGAAAACATCCAATACCCTACTTATGGTGTTGAGGTGAGTAATGTCCACCTTAGATAAGGGAAAATCATGCTAGTTGGGCCTTCATCTCCTCACATCACAAAGTTGACTAATGAGGAACTCCTAGAAAAATCTATGGACAAACAACCTAGGGAACCTAAAACAAATCAGGATAAACCAACAACCATGAGTCCAGAACCTCTATTCCCTAAGAGACTAACAATATAAAAAAATCATTTAGAAGTTGAATCTAATCAATTAGGATAGCTCAAAAATGTTTGCATAAAGATAGCCTTCATATAGGAAATTAAGGAAGTTCAAATTTATACCAATACAATGAGAGATTTATGCCTTAAGAAGCTAGGAAGAAAACACAAGGACCCTCAGACTATGCATGTTTTAGGATAGCTTACAGATATTATGTTAGGAAACATAGTTGTCCCTAAATATGTAGACTCGAGGATCCCTGTTGTGGATGTCAAAATCAATGGTACTCTCATCAAGAATACCTTAATTGAACTATGAGAAACCATCAACGTGATGAAAAAGAAAACCATGAATAAATTACAACTAATGGAGCTCTGACCTACACCTACTATGTTACAGATAGCAAATAGGTATGCAGTAAAACTAGAGGGAATTATAGAAGACTTGGTTATAATATTAGATTCATGGGAATACCCTTCAGACTTTATGGTGTCACAACCTAAAGAAAATTTTGTAGGGTACCCCCTAATTCTAGGGAGACTTTTGTTGGATACTATAGATGCCTTCATAGGTTGCATATTTGGTGACATGATCATTAACAATGGAAATGTAACCAAAAAACTAGTCCTTTATCCACCTTCCCAGCCACATACAGATTTAGAGAAAAATGTACAACCTACCCTAGATGAGGATGATCAATACTCATTAAAAAATTTAATGACTATTGAATGTAGTCCTATGTTGGAAATCCAAGATGAAGATAAACTACTTGCAAACATCATGCAAAATAACTATGGTAGGGACCCGCAACAATATGATTGTCTAACATGTTTGTAAGACCCTCTGCAGAACATAATCCCTGTCAATACATTTGATTCCATGTCTCAAATTTTCCATACCTTATTGCCACATAATTGTAGTTCCAACATAGCATGCCTTGATATTACCTCTATTAAAACATCAGCCCTAATAGTTGAGACTACATTGAGTAAGACATTAAATTTAAACAATCAATTGATTGTTGAGCAATAGTCTTCACTATTGAACATGTTTCAAGCACACATAGCCACATTTGCATGGGATTACCATGATATGAGAGGAATAGACCCAAACCTATGCATGAATAGAATTCTATAAACTGGTGAGGCAACATCAAAGAAGATTGAACCTAGATATCAGTAACATAGTTAAGGCAGAATTACAAAAGTTACTTGAAGTAGGGTTCATTTATCCAATGTTTGATAGTCAATGGGTATCTCCATTAGTTATTGTACCTAAGAAGGGAGGAAAATTGAAAGTTTGTGTTGATTATTGTGAGTTAAATGCAACAACCAGATGAGACCACTTCCACCTGTCATTCATTAATCAAGTGCTAGATTCATTAGTAGGGAAACAATACTTTTCCTTCTTAAATGGGTTTAGTGGATATAACCAGATTAAGATATCTCTAGAGGACCAAGACAAGACAACCTTTACTTTCCCTTGGGGTACATATGCTTACTTTGTCTTGTCATTTGGGCTATGCAATGCACCTTCCACATTCCAAAGGGTAATATTGAGTATATTATCAAACTTTGCTCATGATACCATGGAAGTTTATATGGATGACTTTACAACCTATGGGAATACCTATGAGGAAGAACTTGCTAACTTGGAGAGGGTACTACAAAGATGTCAAGATCACCACCTATCCTTCAGTCATGAAAAATCTTTCATGATGATGACAAAAGGAGTAGTCTTGGGACACTTTGTGTCGAATAAGGGGATCCAAGTAAACCCAAATAAGATCGAGGTAATATCTACACTTATACCTTAGAAACAAAAGGATTTCAAATATTTCTTGCTCATGTTGGGTACTATAGGAGATTTATACAAGACTTTAGTAAAATTACAACACCACTATTTGTCCTATTATCTAAAGATATGGAGTTTCACTAGACACCTATTATTCAACATGCCTTTGAAGCCCTTAAGGCAGAACTTACAAAGACCTTTGTGTTAAGAGGACCAAATTGGACATTTCCTTTTCATATACACACTGATTATTTTGATTTTGCAATAGGATTTGTGTTAGGATAGAAAGAAGGAAATCTAGAATATACCATCTATTATCTCAACAAGAACCTCCAGGGGCTAGAACTCAATTACACATTAACTGAAAAGGAGATGATAGCAATGGTTTATGCAATCAATAAAATCAGGCATTACATCACAAGGTATTTTTTATTCATTCACATAGACCATACAGCAATCAGGTACTTGATGAATAAACCAATAGTAGTAGGAAAAATTGTGAGATAGTTGATGCTAGTTTAGGAGTTTTATATTACCTTTGTAGACAAACCAAGAAAGGTTAATGTAGTAGCAAACTTTCTCTCCAAACTACCAAGGAAATAAAAAGAGGATATTGTAGATGATTCATTTCCATATGAGCACTTATTTTTCCTTTCTCTGCATGCACCTTGGTATGCAAACATAGCCAATTATCTAGTTCCTGGGAGAACACCACCACATCTCTGACCAAGGGAGAAGAGACATTTAGTTGAGAAAAGTTTTTCTTATTCATGGGTAGCTAGATATCTATTTTACATATGGTTTGATAATATAATGCGGAGATGCTTCAAGGAGGATAAAGTTTATGGCATTCTCAAAGCACATGCCATGATGAACCTTATGGGGGACAGTTTGCAGCAAAGAGGACAACTCTTAAAATTTTCAATATTGGCTATTATTGGCCAACACTTCATAAAGATGCAGTTAAGTACAAAAGGAGGTGTGAAAAAATTCAAAGGATGGGATGGCCTACTAAAATAGACGAAATGTCACTTCAACCACAACTATTCATTGCACCATTTGACAAATGGGGGATAGATTTTATTGGTCCTATATCTCCAACATCCAACAAAAATGAATATATATTGGTATACACTAATTATCTTTCAAAATGGGTGGAGGTAAAAGCCTTGTAATTTTCAAGGGATGAAAATTTTGCTAAGTTTCTCTATGAAGATATCTTTACAAGATATGGTGTTCCTAGGGAAATAGTGATAAAACAATGGCCACAATTTACCTCAAATCTGATCACTAAGTTAGTGCAGGAATATGAGATTAGAAATAGGAAATATACACCTTATCACCCTTGGCATAATGGTCAAGTGGAGGTCACTAATAGATAATTATAAAACATTCTTATAAAAATAGTTCAACTCCACAGGAAGGATTGGGTGTCAAAAATATTAATGAACCCCAATGAAGTGTAGTCTTCAATGGATCAACCAAGAAAGATACCATCCACAAGAAAGTGTTGCAACATGAGCTTGCATGAGTATTGAGAATTGGTTGATATGATCTAGATGATTGATACAATGTACAATCACCTTTTATATATAGGCAAGGTGTGATGAGGTATGATAACTACCCTTGATACAAACATTAAAGGCCAAATGCAAAAAAAAATGCATGAGATAACTATTAAATGCCTAAAAGACTAAAAGTAAATAATGAGACATGGACCCATTATAACTAACTTTTGGAAATGTCACCTAGGACTAACTTAACTCCTAAGTAGCCTTATCATGTGAGTAGGTTCTCGCTAATTACTAGTTAGGAAATAACCCCATTCACACCAAGACCCCCCCCATAAGTGCAACTTAGGGAGTGTAATTATTATGCAAATGATGCAATATGGGTCTCATCAATGAGGCCATGTTAGGTACACATGTACAACTAATCCCACAAACAAAGAAAAGGAGAAAACCCAGTGGGATAAAACTCCTCTCCAAAAAAGAGATGCAATGCAAATCATGTACAAATGATAGAAGAAGTGATGTATGGAGGTGTCAACATCAATAGCTCCCAAGAATTGCATCTATCACAAGGATACAATTTAATAACCCCTCCAATGAAGGGAAATATAAATACTAGATTTCCCCCCCATTATGAAGTATCATCAAAACCACTAAAGAGAGTCTAAAGCCAAAAGAGAACCCAATGATGACAAACCACATGTCCCCCCTTAGGAAGAAAGAGATCCAATGGTAGATGTATAAAATATCCCAAATCCATGATGAAATGAGAAGGAAGAAGTCTCAAAAATAAAATATTTAAAGAAGAATCAAGTTCCTCAAAAGATGTCTCATCAAAAGCAGGAAGATCCCCAATCAAGGAAGAAACAAGGAAATGAGGAGACTCAAGAATATACTTCAAAGGAAAATATGGAAAGAGGAGAGTTATTCCATCAAGCATGTCCTCAAAACTTGTAGAAGAAGAATGAAAAACCAAGTTTGAAATGTTAGAAATGAAGCCATCATGTAACCACAAATCTAAAAAAATTGAATATGTCCTACTCTGCTGAAGTCCTGGAATCAATTGTCAACTCTGATGAAGTAGGAGATAATGGAACCACATCACATGGCTAAGGAAGTAGAACAAGGTTCAACCAACCACCATAACCATTAGCTAAAAAAATACCCACACTAGAAGAAAGAGATTGAGGAACATAAAGATCGTGATCACGATAGAAATGGGAGAAGGTATACACCTTAAATTGATGATCAACCTGACCCATATTAATGAGCTCTCTTGTCTCTTTATGAATGAAAACTAAATCAAATGTGAACTCAACTATGTTTCATGTATGTGTAATCTGATAAACAAAAAGAAGATTATGTGCAATCTTAGGAATATAAAGAACATTGTGCATTGACCATGTACCCAAGCCAACATCTCCCATACCAACAACATGAACAAACTAATTTTTTGCAGTCAAGATCCTATCAAAATGTGGTGCTCTAAGAGATCCTAGAATAATGCGATCAAATAAACTAGCAATATGTTTTGAAGCACCCAAATCAATAATCCACCTATTAGGTCAATCAACATAAGTAGAAATCAATGCACGACCCTTTCCTTTGAAATATTTAGTAGCAATGCTTGATTTCCCAGTGTGTGAAGTGTCCTCATATGTGGTAGAAGAAGGAGAAGGTGAACTAGAAGGTGAATAAGGAATGGAAATATGATGATCCTTAAGAAGTTGTTTCAACTCATGAATTTCCTTCTTATAACAAACTTGTTCACTATGCCCAATCCCTTTACAAAAGGTACATGTGGGTTTCTCCTTCTTGATTTTATCCTCTTTAGAAGAGGTGGTGGAAGTATCACTAGATTTCGTCTTAGGCTTATTATTTTTCTTCCCTCTTCTCTTAGGTGACATAGCTATCAATGCATGAGACTTAGAAGTGGCATCATTTGGACTAATTTTTTATTGTTCACTAGTCAACCTCTCACAAAATGTCTCAAATGAAGTCATGAAAAATGAATCACCTAACCCATCCATAGTGGAATAAAAGGAAGTGGAAAAATATGCAAACACACCTTTCAATTTAGACAAAATCAGAAATATGCATTCCTTATCAATTTTCTCTTTCCCGCAACCTGCTAATTGAGATCACAAAGAATTGAACTTCACCAAATAATTCTCAATAGTAGGAAATAAATTAGTAGAAAGAGATTCCAATTCTGCTTCTAGTTGTAAAGATCTTACATCACTAACTGAACCAAAGAGATCCTTCAATTTATCCCATACCTATATAGGTGTAGTGCATACCTCAATGTGGAAGAATAAGGAATCAGAAACATGCAATGCAATCAAGCCCATCACCTCACCACATTTGTTTTGATGTGAAAATCTTTCATATTCCTTGAGAAAATTAGGTTTTTATTCACCCAAGGTAGACCAAAAACCCTTATACCAAAGAAATCTATGCATCCTCACTTTCCATGTATGATAATTACGAGTAAGAATCTCAAATCCTAATTCAACCATTAGAGCCACAAACACAAATCAAACAAAAAGGAAAAATATTTGATACATTTGATTTGAAACTTCCAAAATATGATGTGTAACTCAAAATGAAGCCTCCCCAACAAATAGAACTTCTCCAAATAATAGTATATCCAAGTAATCAAGTAGATGCTAAAAATTGAAAAAACTCAATAGATAGTACTTAGGGTTGAATCTAAAAAAAGTGCATGGGTTGAATGATAGAGCTCTTAATCATCTTTGCAATACTGTTGGAATCTCCAAAATCCAACAATTTAGTGAAAAGATACAAGATCAGGATTCTAAAAGGAATACTTCACTTCAAGCTACAATAAATATTATCAAACAAAAAAATACTAAGAAATGAACTCCACCACAGCGACTTTGACTGAATCAACTTTCCAACGATATCTTCTTTGAAAAAAATTGCCTCCTAGATCAAAAGTTATCTTAGTTTTAAAAAATGGCCCAATTTTGGCATTGTAGGCTAAATAGGTGCAAAAGTCAAGCACCTAGGGTGCTGGCCCTCGGTCACCAATATGACCTCAGGTAGTTCTAGTAGAAAACAAAAATTTCCACCAACTAGGTGGCGGTGTTGTGCTCGATGGTGACAGGGCGGTGTTGCTCCCCTAAACTAGAACCCCCAAAGCAATAATAAGACTGTGAGCTAAAGGTTAAGGGTCAGGCATTGAGGAAAACAAACCCGTTGACAATGTAATAAATTTTGTCGATAAGGAAACAAGTGTGCAGGTAGCGTACAACTGTAGCAAGTATAATAAATATGCCTCCAAAGAAAAATGTCAACTGCAAAATTTTATAAAGCCCTCATAAATAATATTAATGCCAAAATTTTAATACTTCACCCAAATAAATCAAAAAAAAATCTTGCAAAATGAAATTATAAACCCGCAAAAAAAAATCCTGCCCAGGGGAGGCATCATTTTTTTCCTGTAGGATTGTATGGATCTATATAGTATATAGTATAGAATCTCCTACTACTGCAAAAAACCTTTGATGCCTCCTAGATGAAAGTGTCAAATTTTGATGATTTGATAGGCATTTTAGGGGTTTTTGGGCCTCCTAGATGCAATGGTGGGGTTAAATCTAATCCAATCTACTCCATAAATTAGCTA